>UFQX01000299.1:290709-333209 GCA_900497675.1 Arapaima gigas | reverse complement strand
ATCGCCATTTAGCAGAGCAAACATGCAGGTGCTGACAGGAGCCGGGGTTCCGCGGACAAACGCCGCTCCATGGTCGTGTGCACCTGTCCTCCTCCCTGGTTCTGCTCAAAGTCAGTTTTGTCATTTACTTCAAGGCATAGCAAATCACACATTTTGCTCTGTCAGCAAATCCTGTGTAAAACTAATTTGTTTCAGAGGAACAGAATATGGCAGCTCTAAAGAACTGTCTGAAAATGTTTTTTTTTTTTTAAATGCCGTGGCGTTAAAAAATGTTTTTGGAGGTGCTGGACAGAGCCGTGTTTTGGAAGATGTGCCTCTTGCATAGGAGTCAGTGTTGTTAAAAAGAGGAGAAATCTAGAACAAGGAGAAAGATTGAAGAAATGATGGTTTGTTAGTTTGGAAGCACACAGCACTGCCAAGGTGACATGGCCACACAGCAAGCGCTGTCACTCAGAACCTGTCCTGTTACTAGGATCTCACTTATGATTTATGATGGGTGGGATTTGTTTTTCCAGTTATTTGAGCTCCTGTGAGCTGGAGGTATGCCTGCCTTCAAACACACGCACACACACACACACGCACACACACACACACACACACACACACACACACACACACACACACACACACACACACACACACACACACAGAGCCTGAACCTACAAACGATGTGATAAAATTAAGGCTGTTGAAAAGGGCAAATTTATCGGTTCATTTCTGTACTCTGCAAAATTTATGAACGATAAATATTCTATATACACTGTTATTTTATTTAGTATTTCAAGAATTTTTGTGTTTTCAGAATTTTTCCAGGAGGGACAAAGTAGCCACCTATGCAGACTATCAAATAAACATTGATAGTTGTGCCAATAAGTAAAAGATCAAGTTGTTTGCACCTAAAACAAACAATTAGGCTACACAGCTGGCTTTAGGGCTTGATAAAAACATTTGCTTGCAGGAGTTATAACAGGTCACTCTCCAGAATAATTTAATCTTTCCGAAATGATAAAAATGATTTATTAAAACGACTCGTCGTTTTATTGATCGGTGGGTTTTGTCTGGGGCATGTCGGACAGCTGAGACGTGATTGTTTTTGGGATGTGTGGGAGAGGTGCTGTTTCGGGGGTGGTGGTGTCACCTCCTGTTGGGCCCCTGCGCTCTGGCATCTCGGCAGCACCAGCAGCAGCGGCAGGACGGTCCCCTCCACCCACCACCCACCCTCCACGGAGGCAACCCGGCTACAGTACTAAACCCAGGCCTTGGAAAGACTCGCTTTGACCTTTTCCCACCGATCACATGGCTGATATTTAAAGCAACGTTACCCTTCCTACCCTTTTTCTGGCATGTGGGCGGGTCTTGGCAGGTGCCTGTGGAACAGCAGTGGTCATCCTCACTCAACTATCAAGCGGGTGATTTATTTAGCGGTATCTCAAAAGCCGCGACATGCACCACATGCTGGGTTACAACGTGGCTGTGCCTTCCCTGGAGGCCAAGTGTTGTTCTTGCCTAGCTGATCACAAGCGCTTGGGTGGAAATGTTGACTTTACAGCCTCTTTTATGATCCTGTAGTTTTGCGCTCATTTTCCTTGGGTGTTTTTTTAATGATGTTTATTCAGAATATAACATACCACGCTGATTTCATTTGTAACAAACTGACCACAACAGTGCATGGAAGTTGGTACTGCTGTGCAGTACTTATATTAATGCTGGTTTGTTCCACTTCTTGATGGTCTCATGCTGGCTGCTGCTCAGGGAAACTGGAGGCACTAGGTGTTTCCAGAATGCGGGAACAAAACCATCACCCCACTGAAGGCACGGCACTCTATATAACAGTTGCAACAGAGTCATCTGCTATATATGTAGCATATATATACATCTGTTGCATGTGTGCTAAATATATATGGTAGGAGGCCTGAGTCTGAGGAAGGTTACCACCTGCAGCGTGTGTGTGTGTGTGTGTGTGTGTGTGTGTGTGTGTGTGTGTGTGTGCGTACACACACACACTCACTCNCAGCGTGTGTGTGTGTGTGTGTGTGTGTGTGTGTGTGTGTGTGTGTGTGTGTGTGTGTGTGTGTGTGTGTGCGTACACACACACACTCACTCATCCATCCATCCTTTATCATTAACCACTTATCAGTGGTCTGGAGCATATCCCACAAGCAACCACCACTAGGTTATGAAGCTTCCCCTCACACACACACACACACACACACACACACACACACACACACCACACAGACTACAGGCAATTGAGAATGACCAATCAGCCTGAAACACATGTCTGTGGACTGTGGGAGAAAACATCCAAATGCCACACAGACCAAGCCAGATGTGAACTCGCAGCCTCTGTGCCGCCTAAAATACATTTTATGTATTTGATTCATATTTCGGAGATATTATTATCCTACTCTGTTTCTGTCATTACTGGCCCTCAGTGGGGAAAGGAAAACCCACAGCAGTGCATATTTCTTACGTTAATGCTAATTGCCATGCAAATGTGCGTGGCTTTTGCTTATTTACGTGACTTGTGTGGCTGAGCGGCGGTGACATCCCCTGACGTCCCCATTTCAGTGGATCAGCGCTCACGTTTCTGCCATGACTGTGCTGGCAGAAAAAAAATCACTAGTAATGAACAGCAAAGGGCAGGAAAGAATCAGCGGTGGCCTACTTTACTGGACACACACACACACACACACACACACACACACAGAGACGAGCACAAGTGCATCTTTTTCTAGTCTAATTCATTTCTTTGCTGCACAACTGTTGGTATTTTATGTTCCATAGCATGTGTTGTGAAGAAATTGAGAGTGAGAACCTTAAAACAAAATTAATTGCTAAGGAAAGATGTTTACAGTTTCTGTATGGGTCATGTAAGAAGATTTGCCCACTAGTTCCATCTGTTGGCTAGATTGTAATACATGACTATAGATTTGAAGAGGTTTAAAAAATATTTGGGTTTTTTGTGCTCGGAAATTGAATTTGGGGAAATTGAATTTAGTGCCAAGCTTAGAAGCATTTCTTAATTGAAACAGTGTTGGATTAATTTCCTCCCCCCCCAGTGTGGATTGCAGATGGGCTTTTAGACATCCCCCCCCCCCCACACAGCCCCAATGCCTTCTGGGAAAGGTTTGAGCTTTGGATGGACTACGCCGGCCTAACTGTTAAAAAAAAAGGAAAATAAACAGCATGTGTTACAGCGAGTTATTGAAACCATGCAGTCCTTAGACCATATGTGTTTATAAATGCTCTGCGTTGTTATGTTTTCTTGCTAATTGAGACTTTGAAAAGGCCTGTCAGGCTCTCGGGATTCTCAGGAAGGTCGAGGATGTGACAGTGTCAGTCGTCGTGGCGACTTGCTGGAATTGCTGCTTTTAGGATCTAATAAAGCATACTCTGTGTGTGTGTGTGTGTGTGTGTGTGTGTGTGTCTCTGTGTGTCTACATGTTTTTCTAATCTTGTCGAGAGACGTTTTTGAGGAAAATGTCCCCACAGGGATAATAAACACTGAAAAACAGACATCACAGGGATATCGCCACAAGATAAAATGCATTTCTTTAAAGTTAGTCTGCTTTTTTATAGAAATGAAAGTAGTGCTAAAACTTGTCCTGACCATAGAAGGTCAAGCTGAAATGGGTGGGTAGGATGTGTGCAGTGTGTGTGTGTGTGTGTGTGTGTGTGTGTATGTATGTATGTACACACACTGCCTGGGTACCTCTGAATCCCTCTTATTCAATGCCAGCTACCTGGGAATGATGGAAATAAGGGGAATTCCTTCCAGGCCAACGCTCTGTCCTGCTGCACTGCAGGTGGTGGAAGGATATACCCCAGGTCCCCCGTTGCTGGCTGTCATGTGCTGGATGTATGTTGAGGACTAAGAGGCATGGGTGGGGGTGGGTGAGGGAGGGGGCTGTGGCTGAAACAGGCCATTTGTTGTACCGTTGTCACTACCAGAGTGTGTCTGTCGACGGCATCTGCCAGGCTGAGCTGGAAGAACCGCAGGCCAAGCAGCGCTCTGCGTCCGGCAGGGCAGATTTACACAGGAGTGTTTTATGGACCCCTGCTTGAAATGTTACCCCCAGAAGCAGGAAGAGCTTCTTTATTCCACGCTTGTCGCACAGGAAGAAACGTGTTTTTCTTGCACAACGGTTGGCGTCTGCATGAAACCCGCGGTGCTCGGAAAACTGACATCTCCTCATACATACGACACGCGTCAGAGTCATGGGCCCCACGGTCTGATCTGCACATTTCCTTGTGTCCAATCTCCAACAGCTGTGGGCATCCAGATGAAGCTGGACTTCTTCCAGAGAAAGTTCTGGACGGCGAGCCGACAGGTAAACCCGAGTTCTTGTAGTAGCGTGTGGCGGGAAGGAATTTGGATGCTGTACAGAGGTGGATTTTAAAACAGGGCAGCTCTTTTATTTATTTAGCCTCACTGGCTGATTCGGGGTGGAGGACGGCTTTTAGGGTGGAGGGCGGCTTTTGGGGGCCCAGGGGTGGGGGGGTGTGACTCAGCTTTGCACCAGCCGCATGGATGTGCGTGGTTAGTTCACACAGGCCCAACACACACACAGACACACACATTACCGTTACCACACACACTTACTGGTACTGATATTTTTAAAAGAAACACTCGCTTGGTATCCATGATCTCATTTACAAAAATACACTCGATTTTCCTCAAGTTCTGCTGAATATGCACAGGGGAAATTCTGGGATACGAGCTGATCGATTTGGACGCTGCCCCACTCACAGCACAGGAGAAAAGCCTGCCGCGCACAACCTGAGGGGGGCGACAGCATAACACATAACCCGCCATTTAATGTTATAAATATATTTACCTCCGTAGGTACGACTGGGCCAAATAACGTTTCCACTGGAAGAACAACTTCCTCTGTTAGGGAAGTGGCGCTAACCACAGGGTCATTTTAGATCACGACTTTATCATTCCTCCGCAATTTGTTTTTCATTTTGTTTAAAACTTATTGTTTGTTTATTCCATTTTTGGCATTGCCCTTTACGCAACGGCCGCTGAGCACATTTGCATTTTTCAAATATTTAGAAGTTTCCAAGCCATGTGTGGGCGATTATTTATTTACCCGAATTTCTCCTGCTCTCTTTCGCAGTGTGCGGCCCTCGACGGGAAGTGCTCCATCAGCTGCGACAATGAGGTGAGCGTCACGACTTCTTGTAGGTCCCCTCCTGCTGCCTAACAGCTCTCCACTCACCTGGCTGTCTCCTCTTTCCCCAGAGTATCAACTGTTACCTCATAGACAACAATGGCTTCATCCTGGTGGCTGAGGATTATGCTCAGGTACGCCGCTTCCTCTCAACACCTGTGTGACACCTGTGCTGAGCTCCCACTCCCCTCTCTGGATTAGCACAAAATGTTGTAAATAATGTACGGAGCCCAGTGGCCAGGTTCCCACCACATACTGTAGCAGCTCTATGGGCTCCGGGGGTGTGGGTTTGAGGAAGGATACATAGATGAGTTCTGAAGACCTGGATACTATTTGTATGTTCTGAGGGGGAAGGGAGTCATGTGGTTATTCATTGCCATCCCGTGCAAAACTGCACTTGTTTAAATTTGCCGTTCTGGATATATGTGGAAAAACTGCTTTAGAAAATCTGTAGTAGTTGGGCTCACACTTCCATCAGTCCACTGCAGGGTCACGGTGGTCCAGAGCCTATCCTGGAAGCACAGGGTGAGAGGCAGGGTCCACCTTCAACGGGACGCCAGTTCGCCACAGTGCCATCACACGCACGTACACACCAGGGCAACTTAGAGGCACCGGCCCGTTTGAAACACACTTCCTTGGACCATGGAAGACAAGCAGAGCGAACTGAGATGAGATGATGTGCGAGCTGAGCAGGGGCTGAACGAACACATGAGACAGCAGCGCTACCGGCTGCGTCAGCCTCTCTTTTTTTATGTTTTTCCGTCAAATTCCGAGACTCCGTGCGCATAAATTTGCAAAAACAGCGTCGTCTCGGCCGTTTAGTTAGCTGTCCTCTGAACTCACGTGGAAGAAGGAGATTAGGAGGGAATTATGGAGCTCATTTGCTGCCGGTTTGTGCCCTGGCCTTGTCGATAGGGGCTCTGTTACACAAGTCTGCGTTTGACAGTCATGTCCGATTTGCCCACCGCTGAGTCTGATTCATTCAGAGTCGTCAAATCCGGTCTTACGTAATACTTCTCAGTCAGCGGGGGGAAGGTTTTGCTTTTTTGTGTTTGCTTAAGGCTGCACACTCAGACCCCCTGCCCCCTCCCCCCACCCAAACTGCACAGCCTCCACCTCCTCCCTGGGGGGGCTCCACAGCAAGGCCTGCGTAACCCCCTCTGTGAGCCTGTCGCCGCGGCTCTTGTCACACCGGAGGCTGCGTCACTTACTGTTGCTCACGTCTCCTTTTCTTTACCTCGTGCTCATCGCCCCCCTCTCCTCTCTCCCGCCACATCTCCCTTCCTCAGACGGGGATGTTCTTTGGTGAAGTGGAAGGAGCCGTGATGAGAAAGCTGCTCGCCATGGGCTCTTTTAAAAGGTAAGAAGCCAGTGTAATGGGGGGGCACCCCCCACCGACACGTGACCTCGTCTTACAGGCAAGTTCTTCTTCGGACAGCAGCTCAGGCCCTCGTGTTTTCCAACTGCGCTCCATAAAGCAGCACGTGGCAAATGCAACTGGGCGGACCCTAGTCCCAGGTTCGAAGCTGCAGCGGAAACAGTGGAACATGGCTCAAGGGAGTCAAACATAGCAGGAAACGGGGTATTTCTGCCCACCCCCCATTTTCTCTTGCTTTGTAGCCCTTTTTTGCAGCCTTTCATCTTTCCTGCTTTAAATCACACCTGACTCCTCCTTCATAAACCCCGGAGTCTTCCTGCTCCGCATCTCCTTCAATGAGCCCGGAACAAAACAGGCAAAACACCGAACTACTGTAGTTCAGCAATAAGAAGGCAGTCAGTTGGAGAAAAATCACTGCAGTGCTGCAGAATACTTTTTGGCAGGTGACACTTTTCTGACAATTTCTTTTTTGAGCACTTAAACCTTTGTGGTTATAACTTAAATGTTTATAGCGCGGAACATGTGTCTGTGGACTGTTGTTAGTTTGCACCTGGGAACTTTGAGATCTGGATGAGATTGATCCAATATACAACAGCCTGCAGGTGACGTGATGCCGTGTGGGTCTGGCTGAAAGGGACTAAACTCCACACCACTGACTAGGAATTTACCATGGTTCACGTGATCCGCTGTCAATACCGGTCACGTTGCGAACCTAGTGCAGACCTTTTTATAATTTATTTTAAGGGCATTTTCCTTGCTGGCAGACGGCAGTAAAATTCAGCCAAAAATAGTTAGAACGTATTTGCAGATCGTGTGATCACCCTCGATCGCGGTCACTTGCCAAATCGCTCCGGTTGAAAATGCCCTTCACTTTTAATTGTAACGCTGCTTCAAATTCATGAAAATATTAACTTTTTGCTCTTTACAGAAGGTAACCTGTTAATCTATCAAAGGACAACTGTAGTATTAAGCCTTTATTGATTGTGACTTTGAGGATAAAGGTGACTGGCAAACAGATGTCCGGCCCCAGTTGTGTTCATAAGTCGAGAAGAGTGCTTTTAGGGCCCGAGGCAGGGAGGGGTCACATTTTATCAGTTTTCCCCATAAAAACCTTTGTTTGAGCACCAGAGCAGAACTGTTATGAACGGGGACAGTTGCTGCCAGAAACTTGCTTCACTGCAGTCCAATGACCTGTTAATGCTGTCAGCTCTCAGAGATTAGATTTAATTGAATCAAGACCCACATTCCTTCCCCGTGTCATTGCTAATGACAGAGAATCAGTGCTCTGCCCCCCGGCTGTGTACAGAACGGCGGTGGACTATTAAGTTGGTGTCAAGCTGCGTGTGACGTCCCATTAGTAATGTGCTCCAGATTGAATCTCCTCTGAACAGGATAAGCTCCTGAGCCCCCAGTTTCCACACCGCCATTTCCCCACACCTGAGTCCTGCATTCTCATGAACTTTTTGGGAAAACAAAAGCTGAGATCTCCCAGACGCCTTTACTTAAGACCCACCTCAGGCATTTAATAAACACTTGCCGTTCTCCGTGGGCCGAGTGAATCCGCCCTCTGTGAGTGGCGTGATGGTTTTGGAAGTGGTCCATCGTGGAGTTGATGCTGAGAGCTTTCGTCTGAGCGCAAGACCTTCCGCATGCGGAACCTGGGTTATTGGTGAACTGGAGTCTGTCAATGGCCCCCGACTCCTTCGCTGCGTAGGGTTTCTGCTCAGACTTACTTCTTAATTTGTTTAAAAAAAAAAAAGGCATCAACCTTGAAGCTACTTTAATAATAACTTCCTTAGATTTTCACAATTCATATTCAGTAATTTACACTGAAATGGGATATATTTTCCCCAGCGCTGCCAGTAGGAGTCTTTCTGGCAGTAAGACGTGGTCCTGTGGACACATATTTCTTGTTAAAAGTGATTACCACACGTCGTATGAGGAATTATTTTGTATGAGATCGTCTTTCCCAATTAGAATAAAATGGTTCTACTCATTTATGCATGTGGGTGTACGTAGAAGTGGACTTGGCGTTAGGCAAAGCATTAGCATTAGAATCCTGGAGTCCGGAGGAAAAACGATATTTGTATATACATATGCATTGATTTTTAATTATACCGACATATCAAACATGCAGAAATTGCTGTTATAGCTCTTACTTTCAGCGCCCTGCCAACAACGTGGGCCCCACATTCAGCCCAAGCCGTAACGGACTCTTCCACGTTGTGTCAATAAAACCAAACACCATATAGCCAGATTGTCACGTAACAGTGTGAGTTTCTGACACACTAGTCTAGTTTTATGCCAACAACGTCACTGCACACCTCTAACAGGTCAGAGCTGTTAGCCGCGTGATAACCAGGTCTGGGACACTCGGTTATGTCACGCCTCGAGCGAGAGTAGAAGGCGGGTGGTACAAAGAAGCGATCCAGAGCTGTAAAGTAAAAGACAGTTGTCCGCGTTTTGTTGTCTGCTTTAAAACCCTGGTACGCGGCAGCTAAATTTAAACGCCAATGTGGTGGTCCAGGCAGCCTAAGCAAAAAAGGAAAGAGCACGGATTTAAGAATTTATAGTGGGTTGTACTATTAAATTCATATTTGATAAATGACTGTGTACGTAATGATTTTTCCACAGATTAACATGCACGCAAGATACGGCCTGGACAGCAGCTCTTCTAGTAAGCAGTCCAGGGACCAGTGAAAAGCCACTTTTACAGCTACGCTTCACTGTTTAGAGTAGTAAGTATAGAAACTCGTGAGAATAGAGACCAGTGAGGGCCTCATTCCTATATTTGCCTAGGGCCCCCAAACCATTAAATCCGCCCATGGGTGTATGTCCAAATGAAGGTCTTTCTCAGCGTCTGCTTCCCATTCGATGATGGTCTTATTCACTTCTGCTCCAGCTGCTGTGCTGTGGTGTCAGGACTGTGGTGCTTCTTGGATGCAGAGGTGCTGTTTGTGGGCGTCTGGTGGTTCTCCATAGACTTCCTATTGTGCTCTTCCTTGGGGGGGGGTCAGCTTGAGATGATCTACATCAGAGTTCCTTAAACTCTTCCAGGAAACGGACCTCTTTCAGAGTCTGGTAAAAGCTAAGGGCCTCTTCTAGAAATATGTCCATAAATTTAGAGTGAGTATTGCGCTGAATTTAATGTGCTGGAGATCGACTTCTTTTGTACAGAGTTAAGTCATGTTAAGGTGTGTTTTCCAGTCCAGCCACAGCTGTCTTTATTCAAATGCTCTTCTGACTGTTGAGTCTAACAGAAACAAATCAGCGATGATGATCCAGTGATCCAAAAAAAAAAGGGATGTGAATCCTGGTCATTTTTCCACCTGACTGACAGAATCAAAATTTACTAGATTATTGGGCCTGAGCCCAAAGTTCAAGTTCAGAATGGCAACTTGATCGGTTATCGATTTGCAAAGCTGTGTTTGTACCAAATATGCAAAATCATGTGCAAATTCCCATTATTATGACAGTGTTTCCTTTACCTTTTCAGCATAATAACCAGCAATGTACTATTGTTCTACAATAACTTACTGGTCATCTTTATGACATGTTAATTTTACAGTGTAAAATTGCACTGTTCTTGTCTAAGAAATCAGGTGTAAAGTGCACCAGTTTGCTCTCTGTGCAGAATAAGTCCTTGTCTTTCCGGTCCAGTTATTTCCCATCTTCCCACACAGCCTCGATGCACCATAACGGGTGGGAGACAAACAGTACGTTCTAGGGTCTCTTCTCGCGTGGTGGGTTGACACTGCAAAAAAACAGTCGGCTCCATCCGTGTCCGTCCTTCAATAAAGGGGCAAACCGAAGCACCAGGAGGGGACTTTCTGGCCACTCGAAGGACGGTTGCGGACGATGTTCTGCTTCCATTGCGTGTCCAGGGGTGGGACCGTGTTAAAGAGCCGTCTTTCTTTGTGTGTCCCCCCGTCCTCTCCAGGGTCACTCTTTACGACTACCAGGCCATCTGTAAAATCTACGCCGAAAGCAGCGACAGCGCACACAGTTTATTAGACGTAAGTGTTCCTGCCAATGGCCACGATTTGTGAAATGTTTTTCTTTCCTCATCCCTTGAGACGGACATACAGCACATTTTGTTTCCTTCTGCAGCGAAGATATGTTTTTACAGTTTTTGATTTTTCATTCGCACACGAACCTCAAGGAGATACTGTGTATCAGAGTGCTTATTTGAAGTTTTTCTCTTTTTTTTATTTGCACTCCACTTAAAATACTAAATGCAAGTGAAACTTGAAACATGTTTTCAGTTATTAAAGGAAACACGTTTCTCGGGGGGAAATCGAGCACCGTTGCATATTTCTGTCCCGTTTTTGTGTTTTTATTACATTTAACTGGAATAATTCCCCAAATCTGGGCAGAAATATACAAGGCCTTTTTGTATTGCTGAGTAGACAACCTTTTATATAAGCATCATTGTAGACATATTTCTCAGTTTTACTGGCACACAGGCCCAGAGTAATACTGACAACTGCAGATTTATAGCGGTAGTTTTATAAACCGTAATTTTGTGGGTTGGGTTTTTTTATGCCTGTGATTAAATTCCGTATAGTCAGTGGCAGGTCTTTAAAAAGTGGATTCTGGATCTTTCCCTCTGTTCCATATCTCCCTATTAATATGAGGTATGTGATTTATTCCTTGCCGTTCTGTGGGGCAAATCTTTTCTCCAAGGTGGTCCCCACATAGGACAATTGGGGAAGCCACATCCATAATGGCATGAAACTCAGTAAGCCCTCCCATCACCGAGGAGTCTACGAGCGACTTGCATCTCCGCATTTTTATCTGTCCGACTTTGATTTATTGTGTAGTAACTCCTTGATTTTCGGTTGTGTTTTCTTTCCTCAGCCCTACTTTGCCATCTTTGCTGCTGTGAAATGGCTCCTGACTGAACTCGTCATGTAAGAACAATTTTGATTGATTTCTTTGGGATCATTTGCCGTTTTGCTCGCCGCTCTCCGATGGTGTGATGTTGCCACGTGTTGTTCACACAAGCCATCATGCGCCATAATGGCAACCGTATGAAGCCGCTTAGCTCGCGTGTGCCCCCGGCCGACCTTCCTTCTTAGTCTTGGGTGGTCTGATGTCATGGCTCTAGGCTTCCCCCCCTTTCTAATTATGGGATAAACTTTTACATTTCTACATACATAATGTTTCAGAAGGTAGCGGTTAATGGGCTCTTACTTTTCCGTTATTTTACACACTTGTTGAGAAAAGTGGCTGAGGACCGTGTGAAGGAGGAGAGACTATTTTTCCTCTGCTGCCAAACAGAGGGACAACTGGCACGACACTGTGCGTGTGTGTGTGTGTGTGTGTGTGTGTGTGTGTGTATGTGTGTGTGTGTGTGTGTGGTGGACTAGCAGTAAATATTTCAACAGTTTTGCTGTTCTGTATTTTCCAGCTTCTTGGTGGAGTTCAACCTGTACAGCTGGTGGCACTCAGATTTCACAGCCACAGGTGAGTTTCTCTGCAGCAGATCTTGGACTTTCTCTCCGACTGGGTGCTGCTGGTTTAGGTTTAGGGTTAGGGTTGGGTTAGGTTAGGTTAACCCTAACTCTAAGAGTTTGCAAAGACTCGGTCCTCCTGATGTTCCTCAGGTTTCTGTGAGATTGAAGTTGATGGGAGTCCCTGGAGCCCTTTTTGGTCCTACCATCCCAATGTCTGCTTAGCTGAGGAAATACAGACTGATTCAATGGAACGTTTACCAGCAACCCACCACCCACTCCCAACTAACTCTGGATTAAAGCGATTATAAGGCTTCGCAAGAGTCAATGAAGACATTAACATTGTCTGAATTGTCTAGTTTGGCTGCTCAGTCGCTCTCCTTCGGTTTAATGTGTTCTGGCAAGGAAACAAGGTTGTGAAGCAGAATATGCCCAGGTCACACAAATTAACATCACTTCTGTAAGAGCCACAAGAATGCGTGTGATAAGTGCACAGCCAGGCAAGACCGGCTGCAGCGTGCCGCATATTAAAGAGCGACGTTTTCTGTGTGACAGAAAAGGGGTAATCACGTAGATGGCTTTGCACCACGGCACAGTTCACGGCGAACTCCGCTGTCGGCATGAAGGCTCCCGGCCGACAGTCCTGCGGGTCACACCCTCGAGGCTGAGGGAGGGGCTGCTCTGCGGTGGCATCTGGCACAGGGCTGCAGTTTCACACACTGCCAGGCTCAGCTCCCCACCCTGGCGACCCCTGTCACAGCACACAGCTCTGCGGCTGCACTCTTTAAGACATCTGCGCTGCCACTTGCGTAAACCGATCCAGATGATCAGCTCAGCGCAGCTCTCAAGCCCCCCCCAGTTCTCAGGGACGCCTGGGATGCGGTGTGTCTCAAAGCCATTAAAATACCTGCATAAAGAGGGTTAAAACCGGGGCGGCAGAGCAGCGGATTCTTTGGAGAGGTTCTGGAAGATTTTGGGCTGGAATTTAAATGCTTTGCTGATGATGAGCTCCGGAAATGGGGCATTTTTGCAACACTGTGTTATCACACAGTCAGTCTTGACTAATGGCTCAGCTTTTTTATTGTCTGCAGGCACCAGGCGCAATGGCTGTAGCTCTTATGTTTTTAAAAGCGGTCTGACGCTCATTTGAAAGAATCTGTGCAATTTTAGCTATTTGACCCCACTAGAATGCACTTATGCACATGTAAAATGTTTTTCTCTGTATAAAAATGCAGATTATTTCTGAATAGTTTTTGGTGTCAAAAAATGAATACCCAACAAGGTTTGTAAGAATAAAATATACAGTACTGTCCAAAAGTCTTAGGCATGCGACTTTAATGTGTGTTGAGAAGTACAGGTAGATTCTTATCTACCATCAGGGAGGTTTCTCATTGGTCCCAAATTCATTCTGCAACCCAAGAATGACCTCAAACACCCAATCTCAGTCATATACAACTATATTGAGCAAAAAGAAGGAATCCTGCAACAGATGGTCTGGTCCCCACAGAGCCCTGATCTCAACATGATCAAGTCAGTCTGGGAGGACATGCAGAGACAGTGAAAGTGTGCAGAAGAACTGTGGCCAGTTCCTCAAAATGTTTGGAAGAACCTACTAACCTCCACCTTAAACTGCATGCAAGTTTGCATAAGAGAATTGATGCTGTTTTAAAGGCAAAGGGTGGTCCCACCAAATATTGATCTCATTGAGGTTTATTTTTGTGAACTGCACTTTTTAGAAGGTTTATTGATTAATAAGTATTCATGGCATTATTTTTGGAACCATCCTCTCTTTATAGCATTTTCCCCACAGGTGCCTAACACTTTTGCACAGTACTGTATGTGTACAAGTAAACCCAAAAAAGCGTATAGGATAGAAGAATGGCTGCCATGAACACTATCAGTTCATTGCAGTTAGTTGTCTTGTTTATTTATTTTAAATTGTTGTCTTCACATATTTTCATTACTTTCAATGACTTTATTTACATGAACGTCATTGTTGAAAGAACAACTCTGGAACGCAGAGTCCCTGGTCTTTCTTCATCTGTTGCTCACGTCTCTGAATGGGTTTCACCTGCCTTCTGTGTACAGAGGGGCTCTGTGTGTGTGTGTGTGTGTGTGTGTGCGTGTGTGTGTGTGTGTGTGTGTGTTACAAGGTGTTTTACAGTTAGAGGAATATTTAGTAAAGTTGATTGCTGGTTTTTGGATGGACTGGGAACAAAATTATTTTTCCTTTTTTAAAAAAAGGCAAATTCAATTTGTACGTCGTTTTCAGGAATATATTGAGTACGTAAAGCGGGGTTTACCTGTATAACCGTGACGCGTTGGCTCGCGCGGCTTGAACGACACTTAAAAAAGACAATTCTTATAAACTACCAGCAGGTGGCAGAAGCTTGAAACTAATACCAAACTTGGCAATTGTGAGAAAGTTGTATTGTGTGCCTTTTTATTTCAAAGAATTTATTTTGTATTTCTTTGATTTATTAGTAAATGACATATTGTTTTGTTGCTCCACCTGTTTGACAGCTGTCTAAGTCAAACAGCAGGAGTTTGAAGAAATGTTTTAACCTTTTTTTGGACGATTTAGTGTATGTATTTATATAAGTGAGGATCTTCCTGTGATTTTCATTTGGTTTCACTCCTTCAAAACTGGAAGAAGATGCAGGAACTCGATGTATGTTGGTGTAATAAAATCCCCGCCGTGTTCCCCCTGCAGCTCAGCGGAGCAGCCGCACGATGCTGGTGCCGTGTGACACAGAGTACCCGGCCTTCGTGTCCGAGCGCACCATCAAGGAGACCACGGGCAACATCGACTGCGAGGGATGCGTCAAGTGTGTAAATGTTTACTTGATGCGCCGTCACACATCCTTGTGCACATCAGGCCGATGACATTATTCCAAAAAACACCCCCCCCCACCTCACCAGAAGAAAACCACCCAGACTTCTGAGCTGCAGCATGAAATACAANTGCGAGGGATGCGTCAAGTGTGTAAATGTTTACTTGATGCGCCGTCACACATCCTTGTGCACATCAGGCCGATGACATTATTCCAAAAAACACCCCCCCCCCCACCTCACCAGAAGAAAACCACCCAGACTTCTGAGCTGCAGCATGAAATACAAGCACACGCACACGCACACACACACACACACACACACACACACACACACCCTTGCGCTTCCAGTGCACACCATCATGCTCAAGAACCACCGCGGGAACATACAGGCGTCATTGCTTCCATATATATCTTACATGTCACTATTTCCTCCAGCTTTTGTTTCATTTTTGCACGTCTGCCCTCAGTACCTCAGTGCGCTGTCGTGACGACCGCTGCATGCGAGACTTACCCTCATGTTCTTCTTTGTTTTATGTTGCGGCAGTTGACCTAAATCTGCAAACATTTTGTGGAATCAACTTGCTGAGGAGCAGACAAGTTGGTTCCTGGTGGGAACGGAGCTGCCGCCGTCTGCCACGCTGTATTCCAGCAGCACTGCTGATATCTATAGTTTCTCCTTCGTCTTTTTTGGGTTTTTTTTTCTGTGGAGCTTCGACTCAGCCTGTTCACAGTGTGTCCTTTGTCTGCCTGTTCCTCGCAGGCCTTCATCTCACCGAAGGCCCCACCGTTCTCTCATGGCAATAGTGTCCTAAATCAATCACCTGGTCCCCGAACAAAGAGCACCGAGGGCCACAGCTGTTTGGCAGGAGCCATTGCTCGTCATCCAAAAAGCGAAGGGGTTTGTCTTTAGTAGCGGCCCCCATACGTGCGCCCTCCCCAATGATCCCCCCTCCCACGTGGCCCAGGTGAAGCAAATTGATTCTTCCCAAATGCTTAGACAAGCACGCCTCCACCCCCGTGGAGAACAATGACATGGAATAGCCACCTTTTGAATGAGATGCAGCGATTTCTGGGAAAGCTCACCTCTGGGGACATGCTTTACCCCGGTTATGCTCCACCTAGAGCAGATGTGAAATTAATCCCGCTACTGCCCGTTAGCAGAACGGTACAGTTTTTGTGAGCGCTTTGATTTCTGGACAAAAAATTTCAGTGGCTATGCTGGGTGTGGCCTGCATGACATCATGAGCAATGCCAGCTCTCTGTTGACTGACACCAGACACCAACTGGCTCTAACGGTGTGGAAAAGGTAGAATCGTGCTGCAGGACATCTTGAATACATTTCAGCAGCGATGTTGTATCGCATTCCCAAAAGCAAAGGGTGGATCTCCGTACGGCTAAGTGCTGAGGAATTCCTGCAAAGTCCTAATAATGTGTTTTATGCACTATTCAGCTCTCAGCGAATGTGATATGTGAGGCCACCTCTGAAGATGTCGAGAAAGAGCGCGGAGTGTCTACAAAATGCATTGTGTCTCGTATTTTTACCAAGACTACCTGAGTTGGACCTCTGCTCGTGTTGGTTCACATCCGATCTCCTTCTCCGACTTGCATTAGAACCGTTAATTTATTTATTCACTTTTCTCCTAAGTGAATTACAATATTAAGGTACTTAGAGTGATTTACCCATTTATACAGCTGAGTATTTTTGCTGGAAGTACTTTGCTCAGGGGTACTACAGCCAAAAGTGGGGTTTCCACCTGGGTCTTCCCAGTCCAAAATCAGCAGTGCTAACCACAATGCCCCCTGCTGACCTTAACTTGTAAATTCATGTATCCCACTCTTCCACTTTTGGGACACCCAACCCGAGGGAGCATTTCGTAAATGCGATACAGAGATAAATTGGGATGCATTTGAGATGAGAACAGCTGAGATACGCTTCAAGTGGTATCTCAAAGGCCAAGTAAATCCTCCAGCCCTGAGCGAGAAGCTTCTGTTTGCTCAGGTCTGTCGAGATGCATTTGGACCCTCTGTTCCGGAGAGCCTCCTTGGCCAGGGTTCAAACGTGACGTGTTCCTGCTTCTGCGTACGGTAGCTGCTCGGCGCTCCGCATCTCCGTGCTGAGGGCGAACCAGGAGAACAGCCGCACGCGGTACCTCTGGTCTGGTCCGTCTCGCGTCAAACCCTGTGTGTTCTTCTGACAGCGTCGACACGATTTCTTCAGCTTGACCCTCCTGGCATTCAGTTATCTGGCATTCTGTCCCACTCCCTTCCCCTGAAGAGACATGTATTTACCATAACCCAGAACCCTCATCACGGCAGGGCGTAGGAGGCCCATGTGGTGGGAACTTGAGAGTGTTGTTGTGAAATTCTGACCAAATAAGATAAGAGCCGTAGCCTTGTTTGGAGGGCGCCTGCCTCGGTCCAAGCAGTACGGCCATGTGTTGCTCGTTCCTGTTTCTGTGTTTGGTTCTCCTCGCACACCTTCCCCAGGGAGGAGGGTGTTCTACCCTAGTGGGGCTTTGTTTCCACCACCTCGACCTGTGTTTTGCACGTTCTTGCACAGCAAGGCCTTGGGTTCCCTCTGTTCCTCCTGGAAATGCTCGTCACTTCGGTGGCTGTTTGTCAAGGTTTCTGGAGATGCCACAAGAACGTCCTCAGTCTTAGTCGATGATGTCAATTTCAGTGTCTTCAGACCGGCTCCAAGGTGCAGGCAGCGCTAGTGTTTTTGGGGAACAAGTTTGATCGGGAAATGAGGCGCCTTGTCTTCCCTGCACTTCTGGAGCTGTTCCCAGACATGTAGGACAGTTGCGGTTCCACTTGTGGTCGACACTGTTCATTTTTCCCCGTACGAGCACTACCCCAGTGGACTCGTACTTCACACCGGCGCTGTGAAATCATTTCACTCGTTCAGCACTGAGTCCACGTTGGCTGTTTAACCGCAATGTTTTGTCCAGTGTTGAGTTCTTGCTTTTGTGTCATAATGTTGCGGGGGGAAAATTACCCAGAGACCTGGAGCGAATGTGTCCAGCTTCCTGGAGGGCTTTGACCTCAACGCTGCTGTCTGCCGTGTCCACGGGTGCCACGGCGGAGGTGAATCCCTGGGACTTAGAGAGATCTTCACCGAAATCCCGAGGGCAGCCGGGCCTTAAAGTAACAATTGCAGAGGTATATAGAAATATCCACTGTATAAATGGGACGTGGCTTAGAAAACAAACTAAACACTGTTAGTCACTTTTAGCATTTAGCCTCAGCTAAATTAAAATTATTATTATTATTATTATTATTATTATTATTATTAATAGGCGTGTTCTTATTTAAATACAGCTGGTTTTTAAGACGGATTTCTCGCGAATCCGTTTACGCTGCGAAATTTAGTTTTCTCGTACGAACGTGAACCTTAGCAGCCGCCGAACACGCGATTGAACCGAACACCGTTTATTTTTCACTCCGCGATGCTAAGAAAACATCAGTTTGGAAGCCGTGCGTTTATTTATCAAAATACTATTGATTGGAATATTACTCGCAGCGGCCACATTTCTGCTCAGTAGTTGAGCGCGGGCCTCCTGAAATCGCTTGCTTTCAGAAATGAGAAAATTAGTGTGGTCCCCATTAACAATTTAGGGTTTTTTGTCAAGCAATTGCGGGGTGTTCCGTGGATCATTCAAATAAGCCCCTCATTGCTTCCAGCTGTGGAAACTGTTCATAAGCTGAGGATGTGTGTATCCTCCGAGTGTATCCGCGTGAGGTCACGGGGCCAACCGTGGAGTGCGGGGATGCCAAGAAGAAAAAGGGTCATGATATAGGAAAATCAAAACACTACTGTCACAAATTATAGCTGAGGTAATATTTAAACTACTAAAAAGACCTTCTGGCAAGACTACAGCAAATAGTGTGGGACATGGATCCCGCTATTGGAATGAAGATGGCAACAGGCCCGAGCACATTAGCAAATTTACAGCGAATGGCAACACTGTGCTGGAACTGTAAATTTAAATGCATCACATGTGGTCGCGCAGCCGCTAAAAACCCAGTGAATAAATCTTCCCAAAGTCTAACTTATCTGATTAAATTAATGTAGCGAAGTTTGAGTTCTGAGTAAATCTAGTTCGTATGAGGGAAATTGATTGCAAGGAGAAAAAGTTTGTTCCGCAAGTGGACAGTATTTCATCTCGACGGGCAGATATGGGGCCATTCGGAACATTTTTGTTGTCAGGTGTTAATATTTTAAAAACGTCCGTGGGATCGGACGGCTCTGTGCCTGCGAAAGATAAAGCCTCGCCGGAGGGATGCGGTGTCGCCAAACACGGTGTCTCCTCATTAAGAGATAAACAATTTACTTGTTAAAAAAAAAAGTGCTTTTTCATGGGTTTACTCGCTCTACTAGGTTAAGGTTTTCACAGCCGTCCTCGTCTGTTCTGCCACCGGCTGCCCCTGCAAACACACTTCCGATCTAATATGAAGGGAATGTATTCGGTTTTATACCGAATAATATCGCGCACGACACGATCGGAGAGTGTAAGTTTACACAAGAGGCTGTACCAAGTGGGTGCAGGAGACTGTTCTCCGCAGGGTTCGGAGCGGGCGCGTGCAGCTCTCCTCGCGTGCCTGGATCCTCGCTTTATCCCAGCTTAATGCTTTGACATTCTTACCCATAACATCCTGACCAGAGAGCCATTGAGTCTGGCCTGGAAGTGCTGAGCCGTTGAAGGCATCAGTGTCATTGGCCGTTGGCCTTAGACTGCAATTATACAAAACTGTTCGATTTATTACTTCCTGAACCGGGGGGGAACTGAGATTTTTGTGTATTCTACGAAAACCCTGTTCTCTGCTGCACGTCCACATAGCTTTCCAGCATCCAGGCAAGTGGCCGCTGCCTTAGCGCGAAGGCGGTAAGGCCGCGGAGAACCGCCTCCCATACGTGTGACTGTATTTATGTCCTCGCCGTAGATACAATTTCACAGAGGTTAGGCACAAACTGGGGTTAAGTGTGTTTGTTCAGCTCAAGGGCTCCGTTTTCCAGCCAGCGTAATCTTTAAAGTGCAGCGTGAGATGTGTTTACGACCCAGGCGGGGACGTGTCCAGAAAGACGTCCTTCCAGGGTTCGCAGCG
The DNA here is from genome assembly GCA_900497675.1 of Arapaima gigas. NCBI lineage: Eukaryota > Metazoa > Chordata > Actinopteri > Osteoglossiformes > Osteoglossidae > Arapaima > Arapaima gigas. Next base: position 313,255 of record UFQX01000299.1, on the reverse strand, counting down.
AAAGGGTACGAGACACGTTATCCGTAGGCTGCCTTGTTTTCATCTTGGAGAAACTTTTGCTCAGTGCCCGAGCGCCTTTCAAAGGTCATATTCTTGCTACGGTTTTTAAGCTGTTTTCTCAAGAGAACCGGTCGAGGACTTTTAAGTGGAGTGCGTAATTCCGAAAGGGATGTTTTTGCCGCAAATGGGGACTTTTTGACAGTGACTTACTGCTGTTAGCTGAGAACGCTTGAGACGAGCACGTGTGCCCTGATGCGGTCATCTCGCCCGTTTTTTCTTTTCTTTTTTACTCCCCCCCTCCCCGGTTTGAAATTTCCTGCAGATACTTGACACTTAAAGTAACTGCTGCAGAAAGACCCGGAATATTTGCAGCGCACCACACGCTCCACCTATGTTCGGTAGCAGACTTCAGGTGGCACCAACACGCCCTGAAGCGGGCGATTTTAATTTTCAAGGCGATTATTTGTGGAATGTGTTAGCTTAATAACATCTTATGAAAGAGTATTTTGACATTCCCGGGCATCTTATTTGCCAACTTTCTGCTGTGGTTGCTTTAATGTGTGCATTTTTTAATGACACCCATTAACTCCAAAACCGCTGTCTTTCCCCATCATTTATCATCGAAACGATGAAACGCTGCGTGGAGTGACATCATGTTGCTGGGCTCCCAGCGCTGCTGTCTGCCATGTCCACGGGTGCCACGGCGGAGGTGATTCTCCGGGACTTAGATCTTCTCCGAAATCCCAAGGGCAGCCGGGCCTTAAAGTAACACTTGGCAGGGGTATATAGAAATATCCACTGTATAAATGGGACGTGGCTTAGAAAACAAACTAAACACTGTTAGTCGCTTTTAGCATCAGCTAAATAATAAAAATAATGTTTAGCTGTTTCACAAACTACTTTTTGCTGGATGTTTGTCTCGAGTCACTTGAGGGACGTCACAGCTGTACCCTTGAGCGAGGTACATACTTTGAATTATTTCAGTACATATTAAAAGGGAATATACATTCTGGGTTTAACAACAGACATTTAAATGCAAAGTGTCTGTCTGCAAAATCTGCCAGCAAAGTAAATAATAATAATTTACCTTCAGGCCAAGGGTGTTATTATCCGTGTCGAAACAGATGCCAAAGAAGCGGCTCGTGTTCAAAGCTGCAGACCGCAGTGAAGACGTCCTGATGGTCCGCGGTTCGGGTGGCAGTCAGCGAGCAGCTGTGAGGGCGCAGCCCAGGGCTGCAGCACGTGCGAGTCACAGCCGGGACGTGCCGGCGCAGTGGAGCGGGCGCAGGACAGGAGCAGCGTCAGAGTAAAGGCTTGTTCATTGGCGCCCAATGGAGAATTGTGAAAATCTAGAGGATGCCATATTTTGCCCACTTTTGCCCGTTCGACTTCTCCAGCAAACCTGATGTACGCTTTCCTCAGCTGCATTTGTTCGTGGGTGTTATGGAAAGAATTTGTTTTAGTTGAATTGGCTTTAATGGTTGAACGTGTATTTTTCTGGAACCCTTTTTGATGACATAGCGAATTTTTCCAAACACCTCTGGTTGAGAGTCAGCTGTCAGGCTCCACATTGCTCCGCAGTCACTGTCAGAACGTGTTGCCCCCCCCCCCCCCCCCCCCCCCCCCCCCCCCCTGNCTGTCAGGCTCCACATTGCTCCGCAGTCACTGTCAGAACGTGTTCCCCCCCCCCCCCCCAAACCCAGCCATAAACCTCCAGTCGTTTCCTTCCGGCAGTTCCTGTTTTGTATTGCTTTATTGAACCAAGCGACTCTGTTCCGAGGGCCCTTTTAAGACGAGCAAATACAGAGGAATTTGTCTGCCGCATGACGAATGCCTTACAGTGAAATCCATAAATCTGGAAAACCGGAGGGGGGAAAAAACTAGATCAACCCACAGAGATCATCCCAGGGCCTCTCTGGATTTTGGCTTCACAGAGGCGAGGTGCATAAATCAGGTGCCAGAACCCCACCCCACCCCAGCCCACCCCTCCCCAGCCCAAATACATAAAGAAATGAAATAAAGTTGGGAATTTGAGTGTGGTTCCAATTTGTTTCTTTTAGAATTTTTCATATTGTACAACGCTCAGTTGTAAGGGGGAAATACAAGGTCTCATACCGCTTGGGATCAGCAGTGTGTCAAAAGTGTGTGTGGGGGGGGGGGGGGCTAGCTGGGGTCCAGAAATAACGCTTCAGTTTGCAGCTCTTTGCCCCACTGGGTGCCTCAGTACTGCCACCCAGAGGAAAACCTTATCAGAATCACCTCAGCTTGAGAGGCTGCAACGATAACACGCTGTTTATGTTTAGCAATATTGAACCCTTGTTTTACTGGCCTTTTGTTATCATGTGTTGCCAACTTCAAAATGTTTCACGAGGCCAAATGCAGTGATGATAATTCCGCACAATGTCCTACTTCCACGGTTCTATTACATCTCCAGTGTGTTTGTGTGATTGCAGCGTTTGGTCTAAGCTGCTCCGCTCACCTGTTGTTGAAGCTCACAGATGAGCGCTGCGAAGCCAGGTGGACGGAAAGAGGTCGTGCCGTAAGCCTTTCTAGCCCGCCTTCTTCCTCCTCCGCAGGTCGTTCGTCATCCAGCAGATCCCCAGCAGCAACCTCTTCATGGTAGTCGTGGACAACAAGTGTGACTGCAGGACTGTGGTGCCCATCACCATGGAGCCCATCGAGATCATTTATATCCTTCCCTAGCATGTCCACAGGTGACCAGGTCTAACCCGAGCTCCATGTAGCCTTTACAGTTACACCGTCTAAAGAGATGGTCTTCAGGTAAATTACTCGCTCTATATACCCTTTGGGTGTGTATGATGGCCCTGCTATAAACCGCCATCCCATCCAGGGGTCCTCTGCCTTACTTCCTTCTGGCACAGACTCTGGACCCCCGCAGGCCAGACAAGACGCTGGTAAAAATAGGGAAAACATATGTAATTTAGAAAATTTCAAAGATCTCTAAATAGTTAACATTTGTGGAAGGGTGGTTTGTAGGTTACCAGCTTGTTACCGTGATACAGTTTGCTTTTCTTCAGTGATGTTACCTGGTCAGTTAATAGGAAAGACGGTGGTGAAGTTAAATAATTGCAGTGTAAATTCTGTTTGCCAAGAGACATGCAGAAAACAAAGATGACGTTGTCGTAGGACCAACGTGATCAAATCCAGAGTCGCTCTGGTTGTTTACTAATTTTTTCTTAAGTGGAAGATCAAATGTTCTCGTGCATTAAGCTAATGTACACAACTCTGCTGTCTTTCTACACTCAACGCATTTGGGACACTCAATATTTTGGTCTTTTAATTGTTCTTCTTTGTTAAAAAGAAATGCTGGGGGGAAATTTGTGTAGAAATTGGTTTAATTTCAAATTTGCTTTGTTTGCACTCATTTGACCTTTACTCTGTTTAGATGAAGAGGCCCAAACTGTTTTCTAAATTCAGAGCTTTTACCCTGATCGACTGAGGTTTACAAGCAATAAATTTTCTTCAATGTGGACAGATGGCTGGTCTCACAATGACGGCCGTAAATGGTGGAATGATCTGTAACATATGGTGCGATACAGATGACAGGAATGGCAGCACAATAATAAAAATTGCTTCTTTTTCTTTTGTTTGTTCCATAGTGCAATTTCTGTTAGCTTTTGAATTAATGCAAGGAGTTGGAAAAGTTGTTCTTTAACTGCAGCCGAACATAATGAATCACTGAAGTGTGAGCGCCTGAAATCGCAGAAGGACAGGAGACGCCCTGACTCCTGCCACCCTTTCCACCCTGAGGTACCACGTCAGTTTCTTTCTCGTTCATCGAGCTCACCGTGTTTCTAAAGGCATGAAGGACAACTGCACGAGCTCTCTCCTCTCTTCTCCTCTCCTCTGCTCTCTTTTCCTCTGCTCTCATCTGCTCTCCTCTCCTCTCCTCTGCTCTCATCTGCTCTCCTCTCCTCTCACCTGCTCTCATCTCTTCTCCTCTCCTCTGCTCTCCTCTCATCTGTTCTCTTCTGCTCTCATCTCCTCTCCTCTCCTCTCTTCTGCTCTTCTCTCATCTGGTGTCCTTTCCTTTCTTCTTCTCTCCTCTCATCTGTTCTCCTCTACTCTCCTCTCCTCTGCTCTGCTTTGCTTTGCTCTCGTCTCATCTGCTCTCCTCTCCTTTCCTTTCCTCTCCTCTCCTCTTTTCCCCCCTCCTCTGCTCTCATTTCTTTTCCTTTCATCTCCTCTCCTCTTCTCTGCTCTCATTTCTTCTCCTTTCCTCTGCTCTCCTCTGCTCTTTCCCGTGTTCTCCTGGTCTCTCCTGCTCTCATGTGCGGCGCTGCCCAAAAAAGGCTACAGTCCTAGGATTCCTTGACTTTCGTCCTAAGACCTGACCATCTGACACCACAGAGAAGATTCAGTTCCCAGTCAGTAGATTGTTGAAAGACACTTAAGGAGAAGTGGAATACCGGGACACAAAGTCAGCCCCAAATTTTTGGACACTTAGCTAAAAACACATCATCGTGTACTAGACTGACCTACGGCGAGACCGCTGTGTTACACTCTGTCCGCCTCTGTGTTTGAACATGTCGCCTGCGTCACGTATTTGTATAAAGTGCTCTTCTCAGCAGTGTGACAAGTGAACAGTGGGGCTCGTGCAGTAAGCAGTGTTCTGTTCTGAAGTAACTCATCTGGCAGCTGAGGAAAGGAAAACAGAACTTTCCAGACCAAGGGATTTGGGAGGAACCTCTGGGCTCCCAAAAGCAGCAGCTGCCAAGCCCTGCAGGGCTTTGCAGACCACTCCAGTGGGCCCGCATGGGGCTGAGCAAAGCATACTGTGCATCAGCGGGACCAGAAGCCATTTTGTTTGCCCACATAAAGTTGAACAATGCTGACAAGACCAAGAAATGAGCAGAAGGTGCTTTGTGCTTCTGCAAATGTAAATGCAGGCGTGTTCCATTCGGCGGCGTCTGGGTTAATGTCGGCAGCTGGGGACTGTGGTGGCAGCTCGTGTGCTTCTGACGTTTCTCCTTTGCCCCGCAGGAGAATGCCGTCGAGTGCGGCAGGGCGTCGGGCTTCGAACCCGGGGTTATGGCTACCCTTCTCCCCCTGGTACTAGCCCTGCTGGAGAGGTGACGTGGAGGGAGCCCCGCCCGCCCCCCAGCCCACACCGAACCCGCACGTCACGCTCAACCGGCTCGGAGGACAACGGAAACTCGGACTGAGATTCGGACGCGGCATCACTGAATTCCACTTTGGTTGAAAACATCGGCATTTCATAGACGTTCATTACTTCAAACTGCGGCTGGAGTAAAATGCTATGTTTGTGAAGAGTTTTCAACAAACAGAGAGAAAAAAAATTGAAGAAATGTTTTATTTATAATTTTACAAGGGACAGTACCATAAACTGTGACATGGAGATAAGTTTGCTGACAAGAATGGCTATTATTTTGAGCTTTGCCTTACATGAGAAAAAAAAGTCTGGTCTTATTTGTGTACTGTTAATACGATTTCTTTAAATAATGAGGTGACAGAGAATATTTTGTGTTCGGAACAAGAGATCATTTTATAACTGTTATGTCTCAATCTCTGGGAGACTTGGCTGTTGAATTTATATGACACAAAGCAGATGATCAAAGCTGGGACTATTTCATTTCTACCAAAAGACTGCATGAGAACAATTAATGTTAAACTGAATGTTTTATTTTCATCTGTACACCATTGACGTAAAAAAAAAAAAATCCCAAGGATCAGCGCTACATGAAGCCCCAGAGCGAAAAGAGTATATAGAGCGTCATATTTATGAGAGAGGTAGTTGTTTGTTTCATACAAAGATAATGTTTTATTAAGAGAGCTTGGAACAAAAAAACAAGTTAAATAGATGAAAATTGTATCTTATAAGGTTTTGATTTTGTCTTGTACTCCTATGCATTTATTGAGGTGAGGTGAGAAAGAAAGAAAGAAACGTCAGTGATACGGACGGATGGTGCAGAACTTGGGCCAAAGGGGTCGTGGAGTCAGCGAGTACTCAGTTTTCACGTGTCACACCCGGGGCGGACAGCGCTCCCCGCTGGTATTTCCAGGCAGCACGTGTGGCACGAGAGAAAGACAACCCCGTGGGCAGAATCGAAGCAGGGACAGGGACAGAGTCCCGGACATTTTTGTGGCGTCATCAACCACCCCAAATAGCACATTATTTCATTATTTGTCGTCTGTTGTTGCTGTGTTTGCACAATCCATCTCACGGTGGGGTTATTGCTATAGATGATTTCAGGAAGACGGGAGAAAAAAGAGCAGAAGGAGCCAAAGCGCACAGCAGAGTATGCCGGGAAGTTGCCCGAACGTGACTGTGACGTTTTCCCAAAACCAAGGACACCCTTTGCAGGCCACCGAGCCGCCATTGTCGCTGTTCCTCGCAGTCGCCCCTTTTCTGTCTTCTCCCGCTGCCGCGGAGACCGCTCCGTTTTCCGGAATGCGCTTCTGTATAAGACGAGCCGCCTTCTCGGCCGTTCGGCACCCGAGCCTCCTGCGGTGGCCCGCGGGGGAAAGCTGCCCTCAGAAGGGGGTCTTCATCCAGGCCCCATAGTAACGCAGAATAAAAATCATTTGGGAACAACAGGCTGCAGATCCAGGACTGACAGGAATGACTTATTGGGGTGGGAACAGTCTTGAGTAGTTCTTTTTGAACTTTCTCAGCTACTTTGTCTGATTTTTTTTTTTTTTTTAACTGTCCCTGTGAGGAAGCAAGACGACAGGACGGAACACGTCTGTCACCTCTGGAGAGCCGCCTTTTGGCTCGTGATTTGCGCACAGCTGTATGGTTGTAGGGCTCCTGAAGCAGCTTTTTCTCAGTAAGTGCTGTAATCTAAGTCCAAGTGCTGTGGTGGTACCAAATGGAATCGATTTGTGCTTTTTAGTGGAAAGCAGGGCTGCCTCCTTCGGTGGTTGTAAGGGTGTGGGGTGTCGAGTGACCGAGGAGTTTCCTGGGGTCAGCAAATAATCATAACGGAACGGCCTTGAAGTTGTGTCGGGTCAGTCGACCGGTAGCCCGACACCTTCTCCTGGGTGAGCTATGGGGAACTCGGGCCGCCGATCTGCTCAGAATCCCGCAAACAACCGTTTTTTTGGGAAATCTGAGAAAGTCCCTTTGGAGAAACACGTCACTTTCCTTCCGGTTCTTTCTTAGAGGAGAGGCGCAGGAGTGAGACGACACACGTAGACGCAGGCACGTCAGTGGTGCTGCGCCCCGTCCCGCTGTCCCCCTGTGCAAAGGTGTCCCCAACTGGGAGCCTCACAACCGCAGAACCTCCACTTGCATCCTGGGAACGATGTTTTCAGGAGAAATGAAACGGAACCAAAAGCGCTGCGAGCGAACGTTCCGGGCGGGGGGGGCATACAGGGGCATTGCGTGCAAAACTCAAGGCTACAAAACAATAGCAAAAAAAGCAGTGAAGCGCATTGCTGAACCCTCCTCTTTTTCGACGGAACTTCACAAGACGACTGCTTTTGGGAAAACGGAATCTTTCGCCTTTGCTAAAAACGGGCAGCTTTAGCACAGGGCAAACAACACCGGTGGGCTGCTGGGGGTGCCTCCAGCACAGGCCCTTCACAGCCGAGCAACTCAGATCTCTGCCTCATAACACACACATTTATGACGCAAACAGGCTTCTTGGTTCTTAGCAAAAACCCCATTGACAGTTGAAATCTGTATTGAAATGCACTGTTAAAAATAAATAAATTAATTAAATAAATCCGATTTTTTTTTTGTTTTGTACCTCCAAGTTTTCTTCTGTCTTTTTATTGCCTGCTCCCCAATTAAACTGTGACCGACGCTCTGCGGGATGTCGCCAGTTGCTCCCTCGTGGCAGACGGCGCTCGTGCTGGAGAGGAGCAGCCGCACGTGGAGAAGGCGGCAGATCCGCATCCTGCCGTCGGTGCCAAAGCGATGAGTCCGTCGAGGCCTCCCTGGGACGCGGTGTCTGAAGGAGCCGGCGCTCATCTTCTTGGAGAGTCCTCCGAGACCCGCGGTCACGTTTCGGCCAAAGCGATTCTCAACAGCCTGGCCTCCCGAGCTCCGGAAAGCTGGGAAATTTTCAACGACCACGTCGGCGACCACGACCCACTCACCGGGAGATGGAAACATCCTGCGTAACAATAACAAAGATGAAAGATCCGGCCCAGGGTGAGGCTGTGCTCGAGGCTGACAGTCAGCCGGTGTTCTTCTCGAACACGTCCGCGGCCTCCGCAGTAGTTCTTCTACGAACACCACCTGGGAATCTCTTCCTGCTCCTCATCTCACTGCCTTATCCATGATGCTGTGTTGCCGGGGCCACCGCTGCCACCTCACGGCGCCCGGCCTGCTTGAGTGCAGCCTCGAATCCAGCTCGGTCTGCGTGGGTTTCCTCCAGGCGCTCCGGTTTCCTGCCACAGTCCACAGATAAGTGTTTCGGGGTAACAGTTCACTGCAAGCTGACCCTCTTACGCCAACGTGCGGGGCCACCCTGCGGCGGACTGGCACCCCGTCTGCTTAGCGTTCCCAGTACAGACTTGGACCTGCCCGAGTGAAGGGGAAAGCGAGTTAGCGACGAACGGAGGTGCTTCTGGCTCCGTGTGCGTTCCTGTCCGACCGAGCGGCTATCAGAGGAACGGTAGCGGATCACCAGCAAGGAAGGTTCCGAGCATTCGGTCATATGCTGCCCGGGCTTTTTCCGCAGCCAAAGTATGACTTCAACTTCCAAAAACAATTTAGAGTCAAATTTGCTAATTTCTCCTTACGCTGGCATATACCACTCTTGTTTAGTTTAGCATGTAACTCGAAAGGAAGGGCCCCAGGCCTCCTGGATTCCCCCATTGTTGTGGTTCCTTTCTGAGTGTAAAAAGAGATGTGACAGACAAAGCGAGCAGCTGGCAGGTCGGTTAGGAAGCGCGGCGTGTAGGTGGGGTGTTTTCCGTAACTTGCGCCCAATGCCAGCTGCGTTGGCCCCGCCGTGCGGCTTTCTCCAAACGCGGCGGGCCGCTCTGCGGTCAACACGGTTGCCTCCACCACGGAGGAGAAAATCAAATAAAAGCGAAATGACAAATTCACATGTGGAGCGCCAGGAGAAACAGGCCAGCAGACTGGTGCTCGGAACAGAGCACCGAGACTTTGGCAGGCGGATCTGCCGGCCAGCTGAACTAACAGAGCGCCTGGGACCCGGCGCTAAGGTCGGCTGCGGTGGGAGCGGATGGGCAGGTGGGCGCCTGCCCTGACCGCCTCACCCCACCGGCACGTTCGGCACACTCTGCTTCAAGATGTAAATACAAGTAATAATATTACCGTTATTAATAATATTAATCACCGCTATTATCCTCCTCATCGCCATGAGCACACAGATTAAGACCAGAAACAAAAACCTTTAAAATGGCCACATTTTACAATAATGAAGCAGCCGTGTGTGGCCACATCCCACGGCTGCGTGGGTGAAGTGGTTAATATATTAAAGTGTAAAACCTCTGTTTACAATAAAGAATGATCAGGTTCAAAAGGGTCCAGTTAATAAGAGGCCATTTTAATCAGCAAAATCATTGTATTTGATCATGTTTTGCCCTTTGTTACACTCTGTACCCCTGTTTGTACGTGTGAGGGGCGGGGTAGGGCGGGGCTGGGCGGGGTTGCTGGTGGTAGGAGCTGGGTGGGGTCTGAGGGGGACCAGGAGGGGGTTGGGATGGAATGGGAGCCGCTGTGAGAGGCTGGGGGCAGAGCCAGGGTGGGCTGCGGATGGAGCTGTGCCACACGGTGGTGCCGCCCCTCACTTACAACAACCTTCTGAAGCCACCTGAAGCCAATTTTCACATGAGCCCAAACCAGCTGCTGGCTGTTAGGTGGTGAGCTGGGGCCGGGAGTGAAGGCAGCTAGAGCCCTGAGGGGGGGGGGGTGTCTGAGAAGACAAACAAACAAACAGTTTTTTGAGCTATTGTTATGTGTTATGTTTCTGGACCAACTTTTTTCTAATTACGTTTAATGTGGCCCCATCGCTCGCTTTCAGCCGACCAACAAAAGTCCCAGTCCTCAATGCCCCCCACCTTGTTAGCCCCACCCCCCTGGAAGACCTTACCTTCTGATGCCCATTTCTGGTTGAAAGAGGCCTGCTTCTAGTGCTTGGTGTGTTTTTACCAAAATACAGCATTAAGTAAAACAAGTGTAAGGGATAAAAGTGGTGCCCTTGAAACCCACATTGAAAGGAGTTTTGGAGTGAAGTTCAGAAAAGTAAAAGTTCAGAGTTGAAATGGAGACAGAATAAGAATTAGGTGTGATAAAAGTGACAGCTGACCACCCTTGTGCCCCCCATGGCCAGCCTTGAGCTCAGTACAGGTAAGCCTCCAGTTACATCAGCCGCCGTGTTAAATATCTGGTCCAATTGGTGCCGAGCATCTGATTTATCACCGTCGCACTGAGCACCTCGATGGCTGGTGGTAGCTGGTGAAGACGGGTCTGATTTTGCTTTTGATGAACCGCTCAGCTTGTCGTGGGAAATTGTGAAGGTAATGGGGTCCTGCGCTGATGTGCTGTAATAAACGGTCATCAGTCGTAGCTGGCAGGTTCAAACATCTCAGCTGATGTCTGTTGCTCTCTCTTCCGGCCATCAGGGTGGTGGAACCAACATCTTGGCTTGGGAGGAAAGTGTCTGTGAAGTGACTGTCATCATGCAGTTGTGGGTTTTTCAGTGGTTTCCACTCCACGCCGACCCCCAGCGGGATGGCAAGTCGGGGAACCGGACTGCTGATTGGACAGGCCGTGCGTTTTTCTGGTTCCAGCAAACTTCTCCTGGCTCCTTTGACAAAAGAGAGTGTGTGTGATATAGTGGCGCTTGGAAGAAAACTCCACTAGAGCAAATGCTGGAGATCTGGCTCCTTCAGCAGCTAATCTTCCACCTAGATTTACGCTTCCGCTGCCGATATCAATCACCGAAGCTGCCGTCAAACACGGAGAATTGTAAAATCCCGTCCTCCCCTTGGAAATGTTGTGCGGTGATGTATCTGGGTTGTGCAGATGAGACGGTTGGATCTGAATAAATTGTTTGGCTGACTTTGACCTTTTTTTTTTGTATTTAGATGAATGTAGTTAGAGTAAAAGATGTAGCTGTGATATAAACTTAATAATCGGTGTTTTATTAATAACTGCAATATATTCACAGTGGATCAGCGAGTAGCGCTGGTGCCTCATGCCGCAAGGGCCGGTCGGGTGTGGGTTTGAATCCAGCTCGGTCTGTGTGGAGTTTGCAGGTTCTTCCCGTGTCCGAGTGGGTTCCTCAGGGTCCTCTGATGGTCCAGAAACGTGATTTGAGTTAACTGGTCTTTTGTAAATGGTGTGTGTGTGTGTGTGTGTGTGTGTGTGCTGGGGGGGGCTTCTGTTCAGGCTGTAGTTTCATCACTTGAGACCCCCTGATCCTGGAAAAGCGTCAACAAGCTTGACCAGAATAAAGCGGTTGAGGATCACGGATGGACGGTTGCACTACAGTCAATGTCCTCGGTTTTATTTCTGCAGTGTAATCGATATTAATCTCTAATGTTTATTAACTTAGTTGACACCATAATAAGTTTGTGCACCAAGAGACCAGCTGCTATTTTACCCCTTTTTGCAGCTGGGTTGTTTTTACTGTTTAGGGGTCAGAATGTTGTTGAAAGGTGGTAGGGGGGGGGGGGGGGTCTTCTATGACAACGTGACTGTTTTTAACCGCAGTGCCGTCTCCCAGAGCCAGTATTTACATCAACCGTCTGAGTGGATCAGAATGTGGAGAAGTGAAGGACCCGGACTGGTTCATGTCAAGTGCGCCCTGGTGTTCCACTGAGGTCCTTTATGATCCTTCATAGTCTTTTATAGTAAGTTTTCTTCCAGTTAGTCCCCTTTCAGCAGCTTCGTATTTTGAAGATCTGTTCAGAGCCGAAGCAAAACTCGGGGACCCCGTTTGAGGGTCTTTAAAGCATTTAATGGGTGCCTCCAGTGTGACAAGATAGTCTGTTAAACAAATTCCTTGGACTGTGGGGGGGAGGGGGTCTGCACTCAACGTACCTTTTTGTGTTTAAAATGTATGATATAATAATGAGAGAAACATTTGACACATCTAGCATATGGCGAAGGGGAAATGGGCTTCAGACGGTCCCCGGGCGGCGCTCGGCTCGGCCCGTTTCTGCAGGAGCTGCAAAGTGCGCGGTGAGGGCCGCGGGATGCAAGAGAGTCGAGCCCCGGCAGACTGACCGTATAAGGCTCCCTGCTAAATGTTGGGTACGTCCAGCCTTGGCAAGTATAATAAACATTTTTGGTTTATTTTTTTTCCCCTTTCCCTGAACAACTCATGCGCACCATTGAAAAGGCCTATTTATACTGAGGGCCTGGTAATGTTCCCCTGCAGACCCACGCTGGGTGCACAACGTGAGGGTCTATTCCAACGGTGGGTAACAGGAGACCTTCCGCTTCTGCGACCAGGAAGGGAAACGTGCTTTTGAGGTCCCCCCCCCACTCCTTGATCTCCAGTGGGTGGGAAACAGATCCAGACCAGTGCAGGTTGCGCATTAAGTAACACAATGATCTTCATTGCCCCCCCCCTTTTTTTGTACTGAGAGGCAGCGGTGTTCGTTCTGGCCGACCTGAACCGTCCCGGGACGCTGCTGTTGAAACGTCTGTCTGCGAAAACGGGGTCCAGTCACTCCACAGACGCCATTCGCTGTCCTGCAACGTTTGTATTGTTCTTGTATGAAAGGCATTCCTGGTGAATTGCTTCCAGAGGACAGTCTGCCGGCTTTTGTTTTTAAAAACAAAAAAAAAAAAAAAAAAAAAAGTTTCTCGGTTTTAGAGAAACTGTATAAGCGATGAGAAGTGGGGGGCTGGTTTTGAGGCGACGGGCTGTGGCTGTCTTTGGATTGCATCCCTGGCCAGTCTCGGGGGGCAGGGGGTCCTGGGGACAGCAGCTGTCTCAGTGGCAGTCGATGCAGCGTAAAGGCCTCGTGCTGCTGGTTCCTTCCAGATCCTGTGTTATAAATAGAGCTCCTATTCATACCCTTACTTGTTTGGGCAACCGTTTTGCAAACATCTCCAGAAGTTATTCTTCTCTCTCTCTTCTCTCCAAGTGGTGAATTTCCCCTAATTACTTCATACACCTGTGAACACATATTGCATTTTGCGCTGTGTCTGAACAGAGCGCCGAGCCGTTAATCTCGCAGTTTGGCTGTGGCCCGGCGAAACCCCACCCTGGCTGTCCTCGGCGAAGCCTCCAGAAACCGGGAGACTTTCGTCTGAATAAAGAGACAACAACGCAACTGGGAAACCGAGCTGCTCTGTTCGGTTTATTGTGTTTTATTGACCCAGGGACCCCAAGGCTGAGCAAACTGCCAGGTCAGCAGCAGACGGGGGGGCTTTTAAGTTTTCCTCATTTAGACACACGTGTCATTTGTTTCGGCGTCTGCCGAGTGCCACAGTCTCTCGCCGGGCTTCACCTGTTCACCGGTTTCCGCACAGACGCGAAGGCCAGGCAAATGGATCCTCGGCGGAGCTCGGTTCCAGTCTTTGCTTCGGCTCCCTGCAGGGAACCCGGTGGCGTTTGGACGGTTTGCCGAGCGTTTGTGAGGTTAATAACCTTTCCCGTTACCAGGTCCGTTTCTGCCAGCGGCGCCGCTCGGCTTCAGTGCAGCGATGAGTAAAAACTCGCACGTCACTCTCGCCGCTTTGTTTTCCCGCTGCGTGTCGGAGGGGTGTTTTGCAGATGCGAGATTCTGCATTTGCTGCGCTGACCTGACGTGACATGCCTGGGCAGAAGAGCCTCTGTTGAACATGCCAGAAACACAGCTTGACAGTTCTGGAGGCCCCTGCGTGGAAGCAGCAATACGGCGCTGGGCCAGAGGCTGAGGAGAGAAGAAATTCATGCCGCTTTTTTGATGCAGCTTTTAATTCCGTTGGGCTTTTTTTTTTTAATTCACGTTTTGCCTTGATCTGACATAAGAGCAGCAGCGTCAAACCACCTTCTTGCAGAAGATGTTGACAAATGAGGGACAAGACCAAGTTGCACTTTCGTGCTGCTGTACTGATAAAGTTGAATAATTTTGTTCCATCTGCCAGATATTTCTGTGGGGGAGGGGGGCAGAAACGGACTTAAACTGGGGGTTTGAACTGAGGAGGACGTTCATGGAGGGGCTGAAGGTCATGATGAGACTGTTCATCTAAGGGGGAAAATGTCACATGAGGCCATGGGAACATATTCCTGCGCAGCCCTTTATGACAACAGACAAACATGGAGCAAAAGTTTATTTTAGGCTCATAACTAAGCTGATTTTATTTAAAATGTTTTGTTTACATGAAAACAGTTGCAGCTTCCATAAGAGAAAGTGAATACAGGTAAAATCCTATTACTTTGTCAATGGAATAAAATAGTGGTTTCTAACTAAAAGCCAAATGGGTTTTTTTTTTTTTTTTTTTGAAAGTCGATGCCGATGTTCGGTTTTCTGCGTTGTCTTTCTATAAATGTGGCAGCTCTGGTTGCTAGTTTAATATCGCTGTCACGGGGGCCGAGAGGAGGAAGAGCTCGAAGCTGCGAGAAACGAACGTAAACTGTGCTTGTTGAACGAGGGCAACGTAAATACGCCGGAGCACCAGGGTTTCAGCGCCTCAAGTCGGCCCCATCTGTAAACCTCCGGCAAACCCGACCCGGCCTGCTCGGCGTTAAGGTGCTGGGCGGCGACTCGCCATTCTTCTCAGCTTCTGCGGTGTGGCGGCTCCCCACCCGAAGGCGAGCCATTGAAATAGTTGCTCGGTGTTGAGGCTTTTCTCTCTCCACCTGGCCTTCTGACTTAAGCCGGCGGGTCGACTCTGCTCGGCGAATCCGATTCACTTTCCCCTGATTGTTCTCAGATGTTCAGGCGGGGGCTTCACAAACGCTGCCCCGAAACCCTGCTTCCCCTCAGCAGTCTTTCTGAAGAGCTGCTGCGTTTGCGATGCGCACGGCAGGAGGAAATCCAGACGTCAGACCCGTCGTGATTTACGTTCGCAGTGCATCTTAAAGCAGGCTGATGGAGAAGCAGTAGGATGCGGAGGCCTGTAAATTTATTCTGGGTTCTTGGGGGGTGAACGTTTCTCGCATGGCGTCGCCTCCAGCTGCCCTGGGCCCTGAGGTCCAGCACTGTGGTCTACGCTCCCCTCCTGATAAACCCATTAATTTTACAGTCACGTCCTGCTTTAGGGTGGGGTGTGTGCATGTGTGCTTTTTTTTTGTTTTTTTTTTTTTTTTTCCCCCCACCATGTTGCTGTCCAACCGCTCACCTGTGCTCTGCTTTCAGAAGCACTGAACAATAGAAGGGAGCACATTTATTGGCAAAAATTTTTTAAGCTGGTGAGCTTAAAAAAAAAAAAAAGTGTGTGTGTGTGTAAATGATGATATTAATGTGCATGTTTACAGTGTGGATGGTGGTGGATGTGATGACATCTGTGCCACAGCATCTTGTTTTAGATGAATTGGTAACAATAGAGTATATTAGTTGTGCTATGTATTAATAATACTTTACTACAGGACACGGTACTGTGTGCTACTTATTTATAGATTTTTTTTTTTTTTTTTTACTTAGTGTAGAAGTGAATTAAAGAAATCTAAGATTAAAAATTTTATGGCAAAAGCTTCTGCTCAGATACCAATATGTAGGTTTTAATTCCGAAGAGCTGCTGTAGGGAAATTTGGAGAGTTTGGATACGGAGGGGGGGCTGTATTATCATTTGTATGAATAAATTTGATAATGATACTTTTTAATGTTTACTTCATTCATTCATTCATTAATATATGGTTTCTTCTACGTGGTCAAATGTTATTTAAACTTGTTAGAAAACAGAGAACATAAATGTGTTGATGTAAAACTTCAGCTTCTGATGTTCTTACTGTAGAACTCTAACTTTATTTTGCTGCTATCTGTCTGGTGGTGCTTGCAGAGTGAGGAACCTTGGGATGTGAATCAAGTCTTGCATCTTGTGGGAGGGGGGGGTCACCTCTGCAGGGTGCTTTATATGGCACTCAGCCTGGACACCCTGGGCTGCTGCCAGTCCCCCTTGGTCTAAGTGGTGCAGAACATGGTGATGAGCATCGAATCCGGCTGCCCTTGACCGCGGCCGCCAAGGAGATGAAGTCTAGTTCTCACAATGAGCCCTTTTACCACTCGGCGCTTCTGTTCCCGGCCTCGCCGGACTGGCACGCCGCTGCTGACGTCCTCGCGGTCGCCTGATTTTCCTCGTGCGCCGGGTCCTGGTCCCCGCGCTCCTTCCCCGCCGCCAATTTTCCCGCTTCCCCTGGAGGGGCGTCGCCGCGGCGGCCTGCTGGTCGGCTCGGTCTCCCACCGGCGTCACCTGGCGCGTCTCCCGCAGCTGCCGTCCGGCGACGGCCTGCATAGTTTCACAATCTGTTAAACTGTTTATGTTAATGGTGCCGTTTCACTTACAAGCCCAGACCGTGATGGCAGCAGGAACATGAAACAGCCCCTGTTTTTGGGCTCGTGCTCCTTGGTGGAGCGGCGCGGCCGGCGGCCCTCAGTCACTTAAGTGCCGCCGACCGCAATGCTAATTGGATGTGGTTGTGCAGGTCGGAGACCTGGTGGTGGCCTGTGGTGCCGACCTGCCTTTCCTGGTTGTGTTGTGAGGTATGTCGGGGGGGGAACCTTAGATTTGTCTTCCATAAGAAGGTTCCTGTTTGGTTTGTCGTGTTGCTCCTCTCCCAACTGGCCTCCCGCTTGAAGAGGTGCTGGGAATAGGCCAACCGCGTGTGACCCCGCCTGGCTCGGTCCTCCCAGGGCGAAGTCTGTCGCACCGAGACCCTGATGTGGACGTCAGGTCTCTGCAGCACTGCAGGAAGAAGAAGGGCTGCGATGCAGGGAGCGAGGCACAGGGACCCTTTGCCCTTAGTGACCGGCCTCAAAAAACGCAACCGACTGTCACTAACCCCCTTTTCCGGCAGCGCTGACACAGCAGTTTTATTTCTCCTGTTGTATTTTCACCGCAGTCCAGTTTTCTTTTACATACGGCTGTGTATCTGTGAGCTGCTCTGAGTGATGCGGCAACACTATTTATTTGCTTCTTCTGCCGCGTTTAGCGTAAACGTGTTAAAAGGGGGCTTAGTGTGATGCTTGGTCACGGAAGCGGAGATGACGAACGGGAAATCGATTAAGTGGCACGTTTTTATTTGCCATTTTATACTTCTGCTTGTAAAATGCCTGAGAGAGCAAAGAAATTTGCGGTGACTTGGGGGAACGAACGCTGTTAGTTCTTCGGCGCGGATTTGCAGATCTGCCGTGATTTATGTGGTGCAGGAAAGCGACGCACCGGATCCATAAATCAAATGCACTTTATATAAAAGGAAACGGAGCAGAAAGTTGCACGTGGTACTTCTTTACGCTGCGCTTCAAGCGACTCGACGCCACATTAAAGGGTTTTTCCCAAGTTCATGTCTTAATTACTGCAAATACCCTTTTAAAATCCCTCTACGCACAGCGTGAGACACTGGCTGAGGGGTTATGGGAGCGTCTGAGAAACACCTTCAAGACGAGGGCAGAAATGTGCTGCATGGCGAGGTGTGTGTGTGTGTGTGTGTGTGGAGGATTCGCCGATGAACGGTTTGATCTCCAACAGGGATTAACATGACGATGACGGCTTCGCTTCCCGGGGGGTTCGCAGAGGCGGACAGATGGAGACAGAGACGAGGGAAGGACCTGGTCTTGACTTGTGAGGTCCGGGGGGGTCTAGCAGTCTGATAACCTGACAACTTTCCTTGTTGTGAGGCCTTAAACACGCTGGAGGTTCAGCGTTGGTTACAGGGGGCGACTTTCCTTCAGCGTCTGACTGCACCCCGAGCGCCTGGAAGTGACCCCTCGCCATCTCTTTGCTGGGTGTGTCGGTGCTCGACGGTTGTCGCTGGCGACGGGTGGCGTTTCGTTGATGACGGAGGTCCTTCTGATGGAGGTCGACAGTAAACAGGGAGCAGAAGTCAGTCGGTAAATTGGAACGGTGTGCAAGTCCGCCCACCACTATGAATAAAGGCTTAAAAATACAAGCTAATCTGTCAGTTTGGTTCTGTTACACAGAAGACAAAGTTAAACTGAAATGAAAATCTGCGGCAAGTTATTGTATTTTCACCGAGAGTTTGTGCGTGAGCCCGTGTTCCTCCACGGACCGGGGGACGAGCAGCAGGGTGGACGTTGCTTTCTAGTCTCTAGTTGATGTGCGGCGACATCAAAGTTGACTTTAAAGTGAAGGAAAATGTAGAAATGAATTCCAGCCACCAGAGAAGAAGGGAGCTGGAGCATCACGTGGGGAGAAGGAACAGAAAAGTGTTAAATACAGACAGTGTGTCGTATGACAGGATCAGGCGATTTATTAATTCTTGCAGGGGGTAAAGAGATGGACTTCTGTTTAACCGCTGAGTAGCTTCTGTAAAAGTGGCAACGCGTATAAACTGGCTGTTGGGCCAACTATGTTCCTGTTCTCGGTGCGTTCTGCTGCCATCCGATGGCGGCAGGGAGACATGCAGGCCGGTTTGGCTCCGCAACAGAGACATTTTAGAAAACGGAAAGAGAAGTAAATGCAGTTGAAAATAAACAAACAAAAGAATGTTTGTTTTTATTTTGAAAAATTCAGAGTAGTTTGTGGGAAGTGTAAGCAGAGTCGATGCCTGTCTGCGGCACCTGCTGGCGACTGCTGACAGTAGTTTTGTGGCTGTTGATAGCTGGCAGCTGTAGACAAGCTGGTCGCTGATGGCAGCAGCTTTTCACGATGGCTGGCAGCTGTTGGTAAGAGGAGCCCATAGCCTCCTTTAAGGAAGGTTCATTATCTGACTCCATGTTTTCACTGAGCCTGAAGAGGGCCTGCTGGCAACATTCTTCTGCAGGAAGGAGGAGCAGAACTTCCATTTTGCCCCCTGCATTACTGGTAGATGAGCAGCCGCACAAATGAGTTGCCATGTTTACCATGTAATGTGCCGTGGATCACAGGATATCAATCAGCTGGTCTTGAACGTAAACATGCTGCTCATCTGAATTTTGGAAATTCTGTCAATTGTGTATCTCCTGGTGTTTATTGAGAAATAAAATGCTCTTTGTATAGATGGGGACGGACACACGCAATAAGCACTTCTTGACTGCTGGTCGGCCTGAAATCACCTGTACATCAATGGTGACAAACCCAAAGTGATTAGCGGCTTGTTCAGTGTGTCCCCCCCATGACCACTTATGGGACAAAGTTAATTATGAGCGGAGGCTGGTGGTTTGACTGGATTTCAGCTCAAAGTCAGATCCCGACTGCACAACTTGTCCCTCTGTAACCGGCGCTGCCGTCGGCCTCGTTCCGCTTCTCGGGTCCGAGTGGGTTGGATTTTCCACACGGGTCCTGCTTGTGTGACGTGACCCGAATGGTTAGATAAACGTAGGAAGTGTGTTTTACGGAAGCGCCCCGTCCTGTGCCTGCGGCTCACCGGCGTCGAGG
Organism: Arapaima gigas; assembly: GCA_900497675.1. Lineage (NCBI taxonomy): Eukaryota > Metazoa > Chordata > Actinopteri > Osteoglossiformes > Osteoglossidae > Arapaima > Arapaima gigas. Next base: position 293,817 of record UFQX01000299.1, on the reverse strand, counting down.
CGGTTAGAGGGCTGTGTTTTGACTGCCCTCCGCGGGGGGGGGTCGGACGGGACGGGACAGGTACAGCGCCGGCCTGGGCCAACACTCGGCGGCTATGAAGTCAGCGTTGCGGTCTTACCTGCGGGCCCCTGAGAGGGGCGACCGCTGCTGCTCTTTGCCCTCCTGCGACTGTGAGGTTTTAATTTGGCGAAAGAGCCGAGCAGACGTGACGTGACGTGTAATCGCTTGCAGTCGGCGTGAAGCAGGTATTCTCCGACGCCTGTAAGACTAGTTCACTTGTGCTTTCCGGGCCGCGTGTTTACAATTATGGAGATTTTTGAAGACTTGGCAGCGACCCCCCCCCCCAGCCTGCAGCGCCATCTCTCCGCAGCTCAGCTGCGTCTCTTTGTCTTCGCTCCCGCTGCACGTCAACAGGAAACGTCGCGTTTCCACGGCGACCGGCGCGCGGCGGAGCAGGGAGCCGATCGGCACCACGTGCCCCCCCCCCGCGAGCCGCGCGCGTTTTTGAGCCGGAGGGGCGAATCTAACGGTTCTCAACCCTCCCGCACCTCAACGCCGTTCTGCGGGGTGAATAAGGAGCAGAACGGCGTCTGTCACGTCCTCCCGAACGCGCTGCCTGCTCGGACCCGCGACACTTTCGGGAAATAAGTTCCGAAGGGGCGGAAAAGATCGGTTTGAAGCGCGTGCGATTTGTGGACACGCGCCGTTCAAAGCGCTCCTGCTTGCGTGCCAACAGTCGCCCGACACAGACGGGCCCCTCGGTGTGGAACTTAGTCTGTGAAGTGAGTGATGCTGCTTTATTAGTTTGCGGTTGGAGGCGTTTTTTTTATTTTTCTTTTACTAAACCGTCGGCGCGATGAGCGGAAGGTGACGCGTCGCCGCGTTTGACAGCCGGGCGCGTGCGTGTCGGTCGCGCGGGGAGACAGCGAGGTTCCCGCCTGCGTCAGACGGGGTGACGTTCTCACGGCGCCGGTGCCAGAAAGCACGAGACCCCGGCGGCGCCTCTCGCCAGCCTGCTGCCCCCCCCTCCCCCCGCCCCCCGGCAGCGCGGTCTGACTGACACCTTCTGTTCGCTGTCGCGAATAACCTGTCATCCGTCTCCAGTGGCCCCCCCCCCCCCCCAGCGAACAATAGATGTTCGGTATAATGGATGTGTCTCAGGGCCGAACTGTTTGATTTGGAAAAATGACCTTTCTCTGTTTAATTAGCGCTGCAATAAATACTTATTCTTTATTTTGTACCATATGCTTATAAAGTTCTCAATCTTTGGCATTTTGAGGCCAGGAGGTTTATTTATGGCAGCGCAAACTGTATGAGTAATTATATGAGGAACACCAGCCAAGAAAGGAGAGTGGTGAGTTATGACTTGTTTTAAATGTATAATCTGGCCTCTCGGCTCGGGGCAGAAACGGTGGGTTCGGCTCTCGAGGCTAAAAACGCGCTCTTCACGCAGATCCGGCCTGATGTGAACAAGTATGACGGGCTGTAATAAGACCATCTTAATCCAAAGTCGCTGGTTACTGTAGGCTTTTTACCATCAGCCGCTATGTGGGGGGTTTCATGCAGACGGCGTTTCCCCGTTGGTTTCGCTCTGTGTTCCGTACGTGAAGCCTTTTCTATTTCCCATTACTGAAGCTGACTGCGGATTTAGCAGAGCTGTGAGGAACTGGTGTTTTCCGTGCTGTGGTTGCGGGGTGTTTATTGACCGGCCCGCGTGGAGCCAAGGGAGGGGGGGGGGGCGTGAGCGGTGGATGNGGGGGGGGGGGGGGGCGGGGGGGGGGGGGGGGGGGGGGGGGGGGGGGGGGGGGGGGAGGGGGGGGGGGGGGGGCGTGAGCGGTGGATGTGCTGGGATCACCCGCCAGCCGGACTCCGGCAGAAACGTGAAAAGCTCTCTGGAAGCGAGTGGAAGGTGGAAATGTTAAAGGGGAGGGGGTATACAGCGCACATCGACTCTGGTCCTGGGTTAACACGTTTCAGGAGGGACGTTGAGCCAAATTCTAAACTCTTTTCTGGTTTTGTTCCAGTACGAGAGCGACCCTGTCACACACTTGCCTCACCTGAGGGCCCAAGGCAGGACCTGGCCCCCGTTTCACCGGCCTTTGTGTATGGCAGCAGTTCCATAGTGGTTATTATACATGAGTATTAAAAAAAAAAAAAACTAGTTAATTTCCTCTGTTTAATGACCCCCAATAATGAGGAAAGGGTGATTGATACATAAATGCAGAAAAAGTACATTTATATACAATAAATCTGTTTCTTGTATTGCCTGAGATCCTGAGTTCACTGCTGGTCACTTTTAAGACATTGAGTTTCTACCATATGGCTGCTAAAGAGGCTGTAAACGTGTCCACCGGACAAAAATGTCCTAGAGGAGGACGTCACCGGTGGGGTTTATTGACACCAGAGTCGCCTCTTCCACAAACTCACTGGGTACAACTACCACCCCTTCATATTCATCGTGTTTGCAGTTAGTCATTGTTTGAAACAGATTTTAAAGAGTTTTCCTGGTAGCGGTCAGGCAGTTTGTAGAGTCACAGTTGTGAACACTGAGAAAGTTTAGCTTTTCCAGCACTGTGGCACAAAAAGAATAGAATTTGGACTCTTGTTTCACGGGCACCTAGAGCTGTTTAATATAAAAGATGTATAAATAAACAGAAGCAGGCAGTGTTTTCTGTGGGGGGGGTAAATGTGGGTGGTGGGCACAGTCTGCCTGTGTAAAATCTGGTTCTGTTATGAAACACATGTTCTGAGGGTATTGAACCCTCACACACACACACACCTCGTTTTTGAAATGAGACACAAGAAACATCTTATTTTTGATCGATCAGTCAATCCATTATTACCTGTAGGTCCAGGGTGGGGGTCCAGCAGGGTCCATTGCAGGGGGTCCTGACTGAAGAGCATCACACGCTTTGGTTGATTTGCTAAATAATACACTTCGAATTTGGCAGCCAATGTAAATGGATATTTTTCAAGGTTGTTTTGTGCTACAAATCTGTTGCAACATGCAGACAGACGCAGGAAGGCGCTCGTGATCACCATCACCTTGGCTTTCAGATGCAGATGTGACACCACAGGACCCGGGGGGGGGGGGGGGGGGTTGGCCAA
>UFQX01000299.1:274491-290638 GCA_900497675.1 Arapaima gigas | reverse complement strand
GGGGGGGGGGGGGGGGGGGGGTGTTTGACCACAGATGACCCCTGCGGTGGGGGAGGAGATGATGCCTTCAGACAGTCAGTTTAGAGTTCAACAATCCTCCCTCCTTAAACGTCACGTGGGAAAGTGTTAGATGGTGAAATGGTTGCTGGGAAGTGGGGATCTGGTGAATTTGGCCTCTTGAACCTCCACTTGAATAGATACTTGAGAACATTACAGCTGTTTGGAATTATACTGGTTGCCTCTTTGGGAAATATTACAATATTTGGTGTAATTGAGCAAATATGAAAATATGTCTTTGTGCTCCTTATCCAGTGAACTTTTTTGGATTAATTTGTATTTAACTTACTGGTTTTAGTAAAACACCTTATAGGATCCAGGCTTTAAGAAAAACGATTTTACAGTGTTGGACTGTGCTTTATACTGTAACTTCATGTATTATGATTTGAACCCTGTTCTAATGCATATGAACAGTAAGAAGCCTGATAGGAGACGAAAATGGGGAGGCGGGAAAAGATCCACATCCGGCAACACGATGACCTGCTAACCAGCAACATTATCCTCAACTAGTATGTTTTACTTTATTCTTCTGTTGCATAAACACTTTTCCATTTTTACACGATGAGACGGAAAAAAAACAGCGGGAAAAAAAACTATCAGATGTGTTTCCAGCATGTTGGCTGTGTGATCATTTTAGGAACTTCTCACTCCTCTGTCTGTCTTTCCCCGCCTGCCTCTCTCTCCCTCTGTCTCTCTCTGCTCCTCCCTCCCTGTCTCTGTCTGCCTGCCTGCCTGCCTGTCTATCTCTGTCTGTTTCTCTGTGGATCAGTTTCCTCCAAGCTGATTTGCAGTGTTTGGCTACGAACAGCAATGTAGAGATGTTTTCCGTACTCCAGGATAACTGTTACACACGCAGTTTGGGGTTGGGATCTTGTTCAGGGGTGGAGCAGTCAGAGGTGGGAACCTCTTCCTGCTGTGCTGGTCGTGACGGCCTCAGGTGGAAGATGAAGCGAAAGATTGAAAGGCTGTTTCTCGTGGTGTTAAAAACGAACATGGTCGACTGTGATGCTGCTGCAGAAGAAGATGTAATGCAAACTGCTGGTGGTGCTTCATCGGTGAAAGTGGTGTCAGCATTACTGTCCCATCAGCCTCTCCAGCCCCCCCAGCCAACTGACCGCTGAGCTTCTATCACCATCTTTCTCTGCCTCAAACTCTTGTTGAGCATCTGATCGGCGCAGATGGTCCTTGATCAGGTTGGCGACCGACCGCCGGGTTGCAAAGTGGGCTCGTGCTGCTCACAGTGTCTGCCCATCATACAGTGAAGTTTTATTATTTTTTAATATTGTAAATCCCTCAGTATTCTGTGCCACATGGCGGAGGAGGTGCTGGGGGGGATATGATGGTGGTCATGGGAAGTTTTCAGTGTGAGTTCAGTGGAGCAAAAACCTGTAGCGTCTTTATTAACGTAACAGTGAGAACAACTAACACTGTGTGTCACACGGTCTTTTGGTGGCAGGAGAGGAAGGAGGAGAGCAGAGTGGAGCAGGTGTGTGTGTGTGTGTGTGTGTGTGTGTGTGTGTGTGTGTGTGTGTGTGTGTTGCACAGCATTCACCTTACACAATTTTTACACTACAGTGTCACATAGTGTTTTAATGCATTTTCAGAACATTTTTCATCTCCAGTATGGGCTACCGGTCTGTGTTTTTCTACATTGGTCTGCAGATATGGTTGTTAAATGAAGACATGATACAGGTTCTGAACATGACACATTTAATTTGTAAAACTACTCCTGTGCTTATTTATTGTTGACCCTCGTGAGTACAAGTGAGCAGTTTGTCGAGTGAGTCAGAAATCCCCAACAACCTGTTATTAGTATGGTACCGTGTTCATTTAAATATTATTATTATTATTATTATTATTATTATTATGTTGCTGTACATCATTAATGAAAGAAATGTATTTTTAAAACATGAGATACAGGCATCTATTATGATTAATTGCCAGTTAATGATGGCTGACGTGACCAGTAGGGTTGAAAGTTCTCTTTTTCCCTTTTGGGTAAACTTTCCCAACGTGCGGCACGAGTTTCCGCGCCGATTCATCCATTTGAAGGCCGAGCTGATGTTGTCTGCTGTATTTGGATAAACTCTGAAGAGACTTCAAAAGCACATCAGACTCATCAGATGGGATCCCCTAGGCAATTTTCAGATTATATTGAAGGAAAAAAAAACCTCTAAGCTTTCCTGATACACGGTAAGTATTTCTATTTGAACTTCTAAGTTTCTGCATATCTATCAGCTTTGTTTTATCACTGGAGTTCTTATGTTTTATCTTGTAGAAAACAGAGCAATTAAAATGTTCTTGCAGACAAGACATGCACTGTTGTACATACCTGCATCTGCTGGCTGCCGTGAGTGAGACTGTCTGGGAATGAAATCTTATAAGTGCAAAAGGGGGAAATATCAGGTGAACATCAGGACTGCTGCGAGGTGGTGTTTGATGGTCTGGCTGCTGCAGGGAGTGTTTGTGTGTCACCGTGTGGCAGACAGACTGGCCTGTGTGTGTCTGCGCTGGGTTGGTGGTGCAGGACTTGGCAGAGCAGAACGAAGGTGGCTGATCTGCGAGGGCTTCTTTGGTCCCGGGTCGATCGGTTTCGCTTCTGGTCAGCGCGCCGAATTGTCGCGATGTTGCCGCCTGCAGGGTTGGAGACGCTCGGTGGGACGCAGCAACGCCACTTGTGCCGTGGACTGCGGGGCCTTTTCCTTGAGTAGCGGCTCTGCCCTGCCACCAAAGTCCCGCCGCAGGACGTGGACGATTCCTAACAGCCTCGTGCCTACACCTCGCATCCCAGGGGGCACCAAGTTACGCTGCTTTCCCACCGTTTGTTCACGTTTCTCTCTCCCGCGCTGGGGAAATGTATGTGGTGAAGTTGAGCGGCATCTCCCAGTACTTCTCGCTCGGTGGAGACGTTCTGCTTTTAATGCTCAGTGGTGTGTTGCCGCTGGTCGACAGGCCAGTTAAGCTGCATATTTTTCCCGCTTCAAGTACTGACTTTGTGCCGTTCAAAGTTGACCAACAAAGAAATGAAATGTTAACTTTAATTTGCTCCTTGTGCTTTAACTGCACTTTCTAAGGCTTCACTGTGTCTCTGTGCTGCCAGAAATCTGCAGTTGTGCCTGTTTCACTGAGGCATGAAGTGTATTGGCAGTTCAGTATTCATGTAGGCAAAAAGTTACTTAATAGAATTCAGACCTGTTTATTTTTATATATATATATATATATATATATATATATAAACTTATGCTGGTGAACTGATTGTGAAGAACTTTACTCCCCTCTCAGGTGTGAAAAAATGTTGATGAAACCTCATACACACACAGTATACAGGGTGACAGCTACAGTGTGTGTGTGTGTGTGGAATCCGTGCACGATGCGGTTTGCTGTGGTCTAGATTGAGAGGCAGGTGTGCTTCGCAATGGATTTTCCATTTACCACGTGACGCTGTAGGATGACAAAGTCGTCACGCTCGGGGGCCGAGTGGGTTGAGCACACACTCCTGTCAGTCAGCGCTGCTGCTTCTCACTGTTACACTTTATCATCGCTAAAAGGCACCTGTAAAACAGACTTGTTATAAAGTCTTATTTCACGGTGCTAACTGTACTTCTTGCACAGCTGGGAAAGTGACAAACTGCCAGCGTGTGGATAATTTTACTGAACATGTGGGTCGGTGATTTCATAGTGAACCTGGTGCAGCAGTTGTGAGGTGGGTGTGACACACACCTGTCCCCTCGAAACAAGGGGGGAAATTGCAGCCCTTGGTCTGGTACCTCGTGGTGCTGTGCTGCTCATCACGTTGTGCTTTTTGTGGCGGCTGGGAAAGATGTGAAGTTCAGCGGACTGTGGGGGAGGCAGCGGTGAGTAGGATGCGCTGCTTGGAAACATCGTGCAGTTTGTCAGACTGTAGTCTCCTGCTATCGGGGCTAAAACTGCAGCTGTGAGTGAGCAGCTCAACTCCCGTTTGTTAGCGGTAAAAATGTCAACATCGGTTCGCCGTTTCCCGGCCAAAGACGCGTTTTGCTCTCCGGCCAGAAAGTGCTCGATGCTCCTCACACTGATGAAGAAACCAAGTGTAAAGATTCCCAGTACATTTATTTAGGGTGTTGATTGGTTCATATTGAAATCACTGTATTAGAATCTGCAATAGGTAAACACTTTGTAGCTTAGAATGTAAGAATAAAAAAATACAATTGGCAAAAAATTATTTAAACATTTCTGTACACAGTCAATTTCTGTATAAATACCTGGAGATTGGCAACAGCTAAATGCCTACATAAGAAATCAGGTTTTTCTTACTTGGATTGACTCCCAAAGCACAGCGCAAAAATTTAAACACTGATATGCAGGGTTTGTTTAAAATTTAATACAAAAAAAGCTTCAGTCTGAAGACAAGCAGTAGGTCAGCAAGCGTCAGTTACGAAACCAGCTAATAAATACATGGGGACCTTGATAACGTGTAGAAAGTTACAAGTGAGTTGGACTGTATGTGAAAATCATGCAACATCAATATGCCCATCTCTTTGGCTCCTGCAGAGAATCCAGGGAGCAGCAGTGTTTGCGGTGAAGTTAGCATGAGCAGTAAAGTGCGTTCCCTTTAACCGATAACAAGAGCAGGTACCGTACGTTTCTCCGGGCTTCTCGCTCCGTGACCACGTGACACCATCGTGTTTAAGCAAAACAGGAGTTGAGCGACACCAGCAAATACCATCGTGGAAAATAATGCTTATTTTGCACGGCTAAACGGAGAACAAGGTTACGAAGGGGATATAAACACGGCCCGTGAGAGCGAAAGGAAGACTCACTGGCCCCAGTTGATGTAGGATCTTTGCATGAGTTAATATGGAAAAAACTAACTGACCCAGGGGAACTCTTGGCTGTCTTTAAAAGTGCATTCTCGTCCGTCTTCACCATCCGCCCTACAGCGGGGCTGTCGACATGTTCTCCTCACTGCACACCTGACCGTGGAGCACCTGAGGGAGACGCCCTGCGCCAGCGACGGGGGAAGCGAGGTGCGGCTGGACCTTACTTTGCCGAGCGGAACGCCATTCTGTTTCTACCGCTTGATTTACACACACTGACCACTGTGGGGGAAAAACTCTGTAAATAAATATTTCAATTACACCGTTTCCACAGACAATAGATTTTGGTATTGACTACTTAAAAAAAAAAAAAAAAAAAAAGTCAGTCTTCTGCAATGTTATAATTGTTTAACTCTATAAATATAATTTATATAGTTTTTTTTTTCCTCTTAAAACTTATTTGCAGACAAACTGGTCCACTACTTTTGTGCACTTCTTGCATTTGACGTAGCAGCACCAGTGGAACTTGCAGTGGCACCTCTCCACCACCTGCGCTTTGTACTGGTCGTAGCCGCGGCCGCAGCACATGAGCTCGCAGCCGTCCATGCCCTCCGAGGTCTTGTTGCAGAGGCGGCCCGTGGTCCCCAGCGAGCCCGTGCTCTCGTTGCTGACGCAGTAATCCGGACTCTGGTCGATGTAGATCAGGTCGTTGTTTGTGGGAGAGTTGAACTTGTTGTTGACCTGCACCAGTTTACCGCGCGAATTGAGCTTCATGACGGTGGCGCTGTCGTACTTCTCCTTGAGCGCGTCGCCCACCTTGCGGAAGTCGGCCAGTTGGAGCCAGCAGGTCTTCAGACTGCAGGAACCCGAGACGCCGTGGCACTTGCAGGAGACGTGGGCCAAGTCTGACACAGCCTGTAGGTGGAAGCGGGCAGTGTGAGTTAATGTCCCCGTGGCCAGGACCAAGGACCTTTTCAGTTTTAAAAAAAAAAGGTCAATTGCAAAATCTTTTGTTCACAACAATAGAACTTTAACCTCTGATGTGTTTTGTAATTTCTCAGACAAATTGAACATAGGACTGGATCTAGAAAAGCAGCGAGAAGCCAAGAAAGTTCAAAGGAAGCCTTTGAAACAAAATGCATCTGAGACTTGTTTCCCAGATGAAAACCGATATGTCATAAATGAGTTCAGGTTGCATCTGAGAGGCAATGCTGGCATCCAGAGAGGGGCACCTACCCTCCTGCCTGCTTCGTTGTTGTGCAGGTTCATCAGGAGCCGGGCGCTTTCGTAGGAACCCTTCTGATAGGTCTTCTCCCGCTCGCGTGCATCCACAAATTCTTTCGAGAACCTGTAGCCGTAGTTGAGGTTATCTCCGCAGCCCCCCCACAGCCAGTCCCGGGGCAGGTCCTTGGGCCGGGCTGCCCGGCTGCAGCCGCACGACGACAGCTCCCCCTCCCGGCAGGCGCGGCTCACTGCATTGACCACGCCCGCCGCGCTGATGGCGTACGTGAAGGCTGTCTCGCGGCTACCTGGGGGGGACAGGAGCACATCAGCTGACATCGGCAAACCTCCCGCGCTGTTCAATTTCGGAGACGGGAAACAGGTCGGGCAAACTTGAGCAACAAAAACAATTACATTAAAATCCTCAGCGTGAGACGAGAAAAAAGAGCAATGTGCATTTCAGCACCACTTCTGCAGCTCTGTCAAAGCGCCCTCTCACCACCTGACGTCTCGTGGTGGCCAGATAAGCTGATGAAAGGCCACGTTGAAGAGGTGCTCTCTGCCAGGCACTGGCAGGAAGCTTCCAGAAGGACAGCACGTAGTGAAACTCTGCCCTACATACAGTGTGAAAATGTCGGGGAAAAAAAGCCCCAAAACAAAGCGGTGCGGAGCAGCACACCCTGGAAACCTTTTTACAAATGTGAACAGAGGTGCCCGATCTAATCCAGATGGCAAAGTTTGACTCCTGTGTCAGCCAAGGGGGAAAAAGGTTATTGCTTTTTACAACTGCAAATACAGGGAAAGAGATTGCCCAATTGGTGAGTGGTTGACAGATGAGCCGTTCCTCGTACTGCTGGTCATTGTCCACAGACGTTCCCTGCCACTCTTCCGGAATGGCCGTGTCCCCCACTGGCAACACTGCTATCGGGTAGGAACGTATTGCAGGACACATTCCATAAATTATGTCGACAAAAACTAGGGTGTGTTCCAGCTATTCACTGTCTACAGCTTTCATTATACCCTTAATACGACTTGATCAGTAAAATAGTTTTCCGCCCTTGTTAATAAACAAACGGATCCAATTTCAAGACACATTATGAGCATGAAAAGGTTCCTCAACAACCCTTGGGATCAAGATGAAATGCAAACCACTTCTACATACTGCCACAGAAACTCCCTGTTTGCACTGACATTTCAACTGTCACGAAAAACACTGCCTACTTCCAGCTTTTGCACAGCTTTCAATAGCTTTTCCAAGACAAAAAAAAAAAAACTATTATGAAAAGCAGCGCATGTCTGTTGGTTTCTGGTTTTCAGTTTAAACAAACAGAAAAGTGGTGAGACGACAAAAGTCAGGGAGTGTCTCACAATCCACAGAGACACGCAAGACTCCAAACTGGGACCCAGTTGGTCTGGCACGACACGGTTCAGCGGCGCTGCGGAGCTGCGTGGCCCGCAGAGAACATGTTTCCTGCGCTCTCGCATGCCATTGAGGTACACAATGAGAGAGTATCAGTGACATGCAAGCAGCAGACGGGTTCAGCTTCGTCATAATTCAAACTTCCTCGTTTCTACATGGATTCGACTCTGCATGCTGTGCTCTGGAATTTAAAAAAAAAAAAAATTGAGTCCATAAACTGACTGCAGTCCATCCTCATTCACTTCTGCTCTCTGTCTCGCCCCATGTGACAACATCTACAGGTTTGACAAATATGAAACCAGCAAAAATATTTTATACTAGAATGCCGCTACATCAGGTACCATAAAGCATTTTTACTAAACCAACTTGTGTGATAGAATAAGTGGATTGTGACCAGCAATAAAANAAAAATGAGCATTTTTAAAGAAAATCGCACAGCTGTGAGCAACTATTCTTGTTAGGATATTTGATGGCCACCAGTGGAGACAAGGGACTTGGTTGTGTTTGAGTACAAGGAGGAAAGTGTGTGAGTAAACACACCCCCCCCCCCCCCCCGCCCACACACACACACACACACACACACAAACTCTGAAAAACTGCACATTATTTGCAAAAAGTACAGTTCGGTGCATTAACTTTAAAATGCAGAGCACGCATAAAGCTGGGCAAAAGTAATTATTCTTATTTTCAGTGTCAAACATAAGTCATTTTGAGGACCCACATCTGATTTGTCCACAAAACCTCATCATAAAACTATTTTTAACCACAGCTGTTAAAGATGAACTGCGCCATGTGAGCTCCTACGTACTGAACGTAAAGGCCAACGTTTCCAGCTCTGAAGAGATGAGGTTGCCATGCTTATTAAAAACTGGCCCACTTGCATCCTTGTTCTGGACACAGCTGATTAACTTTATCACAGTAACTCTAGACATGTTCTGTCTGAACAAATAGTAGGACTTAATGTATATTTCTGATAGATGCTGGGGCTCCAAGGTCAACCTAACCTAACGAAACGAAAAAGCCTAACCGAACCGAACCAACCCAACGCAACGCACCTCAGTGAAAAGGCATTTCCCAAGCAGGGGGACAGAGACAGCGGCCTCTTACCTATCTGCATGACCCGGCCGAAGACGGAGGAGTTGTCCACCGTGCTGCAGTTCCAGCGCCGGTTCCGGAACTGGTACTGACACTCCTTGATGCCCGTCTTGGCCCCTTCCCCAATGTACTGCATGTGGTCCTGATACAGTTGGCACAGCTTCTTCTGCCCCTGCGAGAGGCCGGCCAGCTGGCTGCACAGCGGCTGCGCGCCTATGATGTAAGCCTCTGGAATCAGAAGAGGATTCATGGCCAGGGACCTGTAAAGTGAAATATCGCAGAAAATCACAATTAGTCTTGAAAGTAACCCAACATAACCCAATTTAAGAACGGGAGGGGAAGGGGGCTAAAGTCAGCTGCTTTATTTCTGAGTAAATCATTCGCACCTGAATTGCACAGAGGGGACATCTGAATGAAGCTGTGCAGATACACATTTAACTAGAATAGACAAATCTGACGAATCCATACGCTTTTCTGAAACACAGACTCCAGATACGCAATAAGGCTGAGTAAAGCAAAACTTAAGTATGAAAGTATTAAATTGTACAGTTTAAAAAAGAGCAGTTATGGGATATACCTCGGAGAACGTAAACATCACACACATTAAGCATTTGCCTACAGTGTGTATTTACAGTCAGGAGAAGTTAGCGAGCATTTTATTCAAGCGTGTGTTTACCTACTGAAGCCGACTCCACTGAAAAGATGAACTGCTCAAAATGACAACTAGTTCTCACACACACTACAGAGTACGTGTCTGAACATATCTGGAAATTTAGTAAAACCACAGCATTCTATGTCTTATATAATATTCATAATTTTGGTTTGGAATGCTATGACAAAAAGGGGGAAAAAAACCTACTGAAAATGGCTTCCAGCTCAAGTCAGCATGTTTTATTATTTTCATACAATCTTAAACGTGGTAAAGCACAAATGGGGATCCAGTGAAAGTCAATATTGACTACCAATTAATTAAGCCAAAAACAGGTCTTAAATATACATGACTTATGCAGACCTCTCATTTCTTTAGTCAAACTTCAGTGTTTGTTTATGGTTAACGTTCCATAAATTGCCTTTGGACGAGATGTTCTCATAAGGAAAGTAGTACGATACCACAGTTGTACATACCACCAAGAAGTAGCCTCCACGACGGCTTGCGTGAAGAACACCAAGAAGGTGATCGTGATCACAAGATGTCTGCAATCCATAATGGTGGTGAATGCTGAAAAGCTCAGCCCACTGTGTGGCAGCAGCATTCTGAAGGATGTCTGCAGAAAGGCGAGAATCAGTTTTAGTGCATCAATCGAGCCTCCCCAAAAAGAGACACACCCTGGGGCCTGTGGAGAGTTCACTTGTACTTGACACACTTCAGACTGCCGAAGCCCTCGCAGAAGACGACCTTGGAGCTTTGGGGAACGAGGGGGCTGCATTTGGTTACAGAGCTGCAATCTGGCAGGAAGATCTCGTGTGAATCACTTGATCATGATGGACAAGCACCCAGGAGGGTATTGGCCGCAGCCTTTAAGCCAAAACACTTTTTGGGGCACATTTGATTATTTATTGGTACATCATCTGTTGCCTTCTTTTTGTTGGCAAACTTGAATTCTGAACAAAAAAATAAACAAACAAATAAATAACAGTAATTAAAAAAAAAAAACTTACATGTTTTAACGTGAAAATTCTACTTATAGGACGAGTATATTTTACGTATCAATATTTAAAGCAGCTTTCCACATTCATGTACATTTGTCTATTATTTACAGTTAAATCACAATGCTCTCTCTCTCTCTCTATATATATATTATATATATATATATAAAATAATGAAAAATTCTTTTAAAAAACTAGAAAAAATAAGTTACATTTTAGGAGATTCATAAATGAGCATTTTTAAACAAAAAAGGCATGGATTAAAATTGCACAACTGTAAAAAATAAAAATGAAAAAAATCATATATTGCAAATGCAAAAGACTGCGAAAATGTCCTTACAGTTTTTAGATGTTATCATCGCCATCACTTTGTTTCTTCATCTTTCATTAGTTATTTTGAGATGCATATATTTCCCAGCTGAATTTTGCCAAAAATTCGTAAATATATTTGAATATTAGCTTGTACATAATAAATATTAACCTTTTTACACGGTTTTTTTTAATGCGCGGGTTTAAAATGTTCATTAAATGACGTCCTGGTGTAGAACTGTTCGGGAATTTATGATCCGCACACAATATATTAAGTTTAGGAAATACAGACTCCACATTTTTAGATTAAATTATACAAACAACCGTAAAAATCTCTCAAATATATTAAAAAAAACTTGAAGAAACAATGTAGGGAAAACGCTTTACAACGAAATTCCCACATCGTTACAATTTCATTTTTCATTCAGCACGAACGGAAAAAACACCGGATTTCTGAGAAATGAATACAAAAAAACCGCAAATTTTCGAAGGAAGAATATTAATAAATTAGATTCTCAAGAGAGGATGTATAGTTAGTATTTTAGTTGTGTTTAATTTTGCGCTCAGTACCACAGTGGGGGAATGAGTTACTTCAACACTAAATGTAACAATATACCGGCTTCGTGCAGTGCGGTTGTGATATTTTTACCCTAACAAATAACTTGCATTACTAATGTTTTGATGTAAAAACTCACAGGGTCACTGTTCTCGGAGGAAGGACTCATTTCCATATTAGTGGTTTTGCCCCGAGGCACCAAAATTCATGTAACATATTTCATGTAGAAAAGGAAACTAAATTCCCCCCCCTTATTTTTACATTTTACCCGAAAGAAACATGTTCACACGCGGACTTCACTGCAGCACGTTTCTGCTCACATTTGGGCCAGTAGGTAATGTGTACCGCGCTTTCCACCGTTCCGCTCACCAACAGTTTAGCTCTTACCATCCTGTGGTCCTCAACTGTTAAAATTAATCGGGAAATATCGAATTAAACAATTTATCCAAAATATGAGCGCGTGGTTTGCAAAAGTGACCCTCGTCCAAGAAGGCTTTAGAGAGGTATAGCCTTTACAATAGTTTGGCCATTTATTCAGCAGCGCATTTTACTGCAGCGTTGGAGGGTTTCGAACCAACACCCGTCCGACTGTAAAACGTGACCAGGAACCCACTTGCTTCGCAGTAGAAGTTGACGTATCATAGGAACAGAGACGAAGTGACCCTACCGCCTCGGGGACACGGAGGGACAGAAAGGGACATAACGGCGGGGTCGGGGGACACAGCGCAGCCGCCGATCGTGACAAAAACGGCGTTAGATTAAATAGCAGCAGTTACAAACGATCCCAAAGTCAGGTGCCGGCTACCTGACTCAGCTGTGTTTAGGTTCACAACCCCGACCCTCTGCGACACAGCGGCTCATCTCAAGCGCCGACGACGGGAATCCAGCGCACGTTTAGAAACGCAACTGTTCACATTCAGTTTCCCTCGCGCTCAGCTATAACGTTGGCGACGCGGTTTAAAGTGCAGGACGGCCAACGATGGCTGGGGGCGTGAGCGCGTGACCGCGTATTGTTCGCAGGGGGGGCTTCATTCTGACCCTAAAGTCATCAGCAACGCCGCCTGCTTCCCTGGCTTCAGCGTGTTCGTAACGACCACGGCCGGGCACGCGCGCAGTACGTACCTGAAGGCATCTCAGCCCTGTGCGAAACACCGAATTCAGCAGGGGGCGCCATGACCAAGCGCTCAGCACCGTAAAGGTACGAAGCCAAAAGAATTATAAAAACATAACAAGGTTGGGGGGGGGCAATGGCAGCAATTTGGGAAAAAATATCGAGTTTAGGGTCATTTTATGGGGACGGATAACACGTGAACGCAGGCAGTAGCGATGCTTAAATCTGAGCACCGACGCGTGTATAAACCAAACAGTGGAATTCATCACTAACAATGAGAAGTGTGGAAGTCATCGCAGAGAGCCGAGCGGGATCTTACCTTCCACAGCTCTGGAATGTCTTAATGTGTGTAATCCCCAGGAGGGCTGTCCGAAGATGGACCCCCAGCAAAGGCACCGGCGCACAGTTCACACCTCCTGCGACTTCTTTTTTTTTTCCCCCTCCTCCTCGTCCAAAACGCTGCAAATCCAAGTCGTGCGGCGCGGAGCGAAGAGCCACTTTAGATATTCTCAAATTCCCAGGCAAAGTCCAAAATACGAACAGTACCAAAAAAAAAATAAATAAAAAAAAAACAAAAAAAAAACAACCGTGGGGACTGTTGCAGTAGAAAATAAAGTTAAGTGTTCACGAGAGCAAATGAAGCAAAACAGTTGCCGCTGCAGACGTTTCAGAAATAACCTTTGAAACAGCCGATAAAGTTTCCGCAAAAGCCGTGCGAAGGTCCGCCACGGAGCTGCTCCCGCAGCGCAGCGGCTGTCGGATGAAGAGGAGCCTCAGGTGAAGGTGTCTGAGTAGCGCGCGATCCGGGCGCGCGGAGCCGCGCCGCTCGTGCCCGTGTCCGCGGCTCTACCTGCTGAGAGCCCCACGCCGCGAGCTCCTTTGCACGAGCGGGGCCGTTATCTCATCCTCCATTCTGAGCGACACGACGAGTCTTGGCGGCTCCCGCCGTGTTTAACACACGCACGTTAAAAAAATAAAACACCTTTAAACCAAAGTGAACTTATTCAAACCGCCCCTCACAATCCAGCCGTTTTAAAAGCTCGGGAGACCGGCTGACTGGAAGAAACCCCCGATGAAAAACACCTCGAAAAAAGTAGCCGTTACGGAACCTTTGCAAAATACTGCCAGTGAGGACTCGTTCAGATTATTAGAGGGGAATAAAAAGCGTTTTTACCCCAGAGCGTGTAGATGAAAACAGAAGCGGGCGTCCGGGTCTCCTCCTCATCACCTGCCTCCTCGCTTTCTCCCTCAAACTGGCCGCTGCGCTCGCGGACCCGCGGCGGAAAAACTCAGTTTGCGCGTGCGCAGAGCGTCTTTAAAGTTGCAAAAAATGAGGGGGGGGGGAGAAAAGAAGAAACGCCGCGAGAGCGCGCCTGCACGCGACGGCGCCGTCAGTCAGGTGCCGCCCCGGCTCTAAAATGTGCCGTTTCGCCGGTAACCGAGGAACGCGGCTTCCTTATGCTCTTTTAACACCGTTTAGAACATTTAGGAAAACCTACACAACGGTAAAACTGATCTTTCTGTCATAA
Source organism: Arapaima gigas (assembly GCA_900497675.1). Taxonomy (NCBI): domain Eukaryota; kingdom Metazoa; phylum Chordata; class Actinopteri; order Osteoglossiformes; family Osteoglossidae; genus Arapaima; species Arapaima gigas. The sequence continues at coordinate 276,897 of UFQX01000299.1, read as the reverse complement.
ACTGTATGACATTTCTCACTTTTGTCGATCTAATTACCCTACAGGCCAAGCTACTTTAATGCATCTTACTGTTATTTATTTTACCTTATTTCATTAACTCACAATTCGATAGAAAAATTTAATCAAATTAAATGTTGAAACACAACGAAATTTTATATGTACTCACATTCTCATAAGTACATAAATCTACAAATATTAAAATGTGCTGTTCTCACCCACAGCAGGCAGATGGCACACAGTCATGTGTCCCAGGGTAAACACAGCGTCAGGTGTTGGCAGTGTGGAGCGGATTGGATTCCTATTGGCTCCTGCTGGCTACTTTTGGCCCCTATTGGCTCCTGCTGGGCACTATTGGCCCCTATTAGCTTCTATTGGTCCCTGCTGGGCACAGTTGGTCCCTATTGTCTCCTGCTGGCTACTTTTGGCCCCTATTGGCTCCTGCTGGGCACAGTTGGCCCCTATTGTCTCCTGCTGGCTACTTTTGGCCCCTATTGGCTCCTGCTGGGCACAGTTGGCCCCTACTGGCTCCTGCTGGGCACTATTGGCCCCTATTGGCTCCTGCTGGGCACTATTGGCCCCTATTGGCTCCTGTTGGGCACTGTTGGCTCCTGCTGGGCACTATTGGCTCCTGCTGGGCACTGTTGGCTCCTGCTGGGCACAGTTGGCCCCTATTGGCGCCTGCTGGGCACTGTTGGCCCCTATTGGCTCCTGCTGGGCACTATTGGCCCCTATTGGCTCCTGCTGGGCACTATTGGCCCCTATTGGCTCCTGCTGGGCACAGTTGGCTCCTATTGGCTCCTGCTGGGCACTACTGGCCCCTATTGGCTCCTGCTGACTACTGTTGGCTCCAGTTGATTTCCATTGCCTCCTTTTGGTTCCTATTGGCTCTTAATGGCCCACATTAGCAGCTGCCAGCTCCCTTGTTGCTCCTGTTGGGTCTTGTTGGCTCTTATTTACTCACACTGGCTCTCACTGGCTCCCGTCAGCTAATATTAATTCACGCTGGATCTTGTATGGGGTTCGGGGGGGGGGGGTGTTTGAGAAGGAGGCGAAACTGTAACAACTAAAAAAACACATCGAGTGGTGTGTAACAAAACAAGTGTCTCTTGTACGTAAAATAAACTCATAAAGTACCTCAGGGTTGTAATGGCCCAGGTCTCGTATTACCACTGACTCAGTGCAGTGAGCCCGGTCCTGCCAACTTATTTACTTTGGACCATCACAAATACATAAATAGACTGTATATGTAAAACAAAAATGGGAATTGTGTAGTTTAAACCAGAAAGTAAGTGTTGCAGGGTTTCTGTTTCAGAACATTAGTGTAACATCTCAAGATTTTGGTTCTAGCTGTGATTCATTTTTATAGAATGCAGTCGTATTTATTTGCCTTTGTGTTATGCACACATCTTGATTTTAATCACTGGTGACATTACAGAATATATATGTGTATATATACAGTGTGTGTTTGGCAGGAAAACCCTGTTCCTGGGGCAGCATAGCACATCTAGCAAATATTTGAAACAGACATCTATACGATAATTAAGTAGACATCTTTAAGTAAACATCTTTAAATAATAGCAGTGGTTATTGAATTCAAGAGGTCTCCATCAGAGACATAATATGTTCCATGGCCAATACCACAGTTTCACATAAGTGTTTTGAGGTGTAAACGTGTGTTTTGAGTTTTCCGTGTCCAAGCAAAAGTCTGAACCTGTTTCCGCTCTCCATCCTGCAGTGTAATGCGGGGTGATCCTATTAGTGGGAAAAGAAGCTGACGCTCCAAAGCCGGTGATCTGGAACAATCGAAACACCTCAACCGGTGCCTGAAGTGGACTGGTATTCTCCTTCTGGGTTCTGCTCTTGCTCCGAGGACCTCTTCCTTCCCCCGGCCGACCGGACTCTGTGACGGAGCAAAACGCTGCTGTGGTACACGGTGGTTGTTAATCACAGCTCTCCTGAGCCACGTCATTACCCAGAGTGCACTGAGTTACGCGTGTTGTGTGCATCATCCATATCTGATGAGCTTGTATTCAGTGCAGAAATTCAAGGGTTTCAACCATTTGCAAATTTAGGGTGACGCACTTGACTTCTTTAAAAAAAGCAAACCTGAGGAAAATCTGATGTGACATACTAGCAGGGGGTTAGACTGATGAACGCATATGCAATGTAGCTGTATAAACCTTTAAAGTTAAATGTGAAGAATGCAGTTTCTGAGTGAATAATATGAATGTTTTTGAGCATATTTGCAAAAACTCTTTGATTCCGTTTAGCTGCGATGACAGTGATCGTGCAAAAAGTCCCTGAAGCCAAGCCAGATCTGGGAGATGCTGCTCAAGGAACATGGAGAAGATCCTCAGCAGGAACACTATCTTCCATCTGGGTAAGAATGAGTGGGGGGGGGGGGGG
>UFQX01000299.1:235460-274436 GCA_900497675.1 Arapaima gigas | reverse complement strand
GGGGGGGGGGGGGGGTGAGTGCAAAAGAGACATCACAATCTCCATCTCGTCATGCTAACATCAACAGATCTGACACTTGGCTGTTCCTTGGGGTTTCGCTCTTTTAAAAGGACATAAACGCTCCACTTTAGCGGAGTGCGGTGGAAGATTGTGCGATAACCCCAGCGAAGGCGCGTGCGCATCTCCCCCGTCCCTCCTGGCCAAGTTAGCTGCTCGCCTTGTGGCTCACTGCAGACTCCTGAAAATGGTGCATCTCCAGATAAATGGTTATAATCATTCAGGCTGTGGCTGTGGTTCTGCCCGGGCCAAAACGAAACAAGTCTTGATGCATGATTGAGCTTTTGTCCCTTGGGTTTAAAAGCTTGGCAACATCTGTTTAAGTTTATAAGGTAAAGAGAACTGAAACTCGGGCCAGAGATCCTAAGGAAAAAAAAAAGTTAATTCTTTTCAGATCTAGCGACAGTGAAAAGATGGATGACTTCCAAAAAGATTCGTATTAGTTTTATTGACATTACTGCTGTGTGGACCTTTACATATGTCATTAGATCAATAAAAACTTTTTTGATCTCAAAGGAAACGGCATAAATTGCTCTATCACGTTTGTTTGTTTATTTGTTTATTTAAAACAATCCAGTAGAATCATTTGCCACCCAGTTTGGAATGAGAAATCACTTTTATTGAATGAATATAAACAAGCTGGCCAGCACTAGTTATTCTGACACACATTACCACAAAGTTTGGATGTCTACATACCTTTCATTCTACACAACCAACAAGACACTGGTTAACAACGACTGCATGTTACATGCCCATTTTAAGACTCTTTGAGGACTTTATTTAAAACCATTTTCAGATAATACAACCCAGAACATGCCACATGTGTTTTGAGAAAATTGTACGAGAAGAAGCACTACCAACCGAGGATCTGAAAGAGAACAGGCCTGTTGATGCAGCACAACACTGTACATCCAAACACCACTCTGCACTATGACGTCAGGAACGTAATTCATGTCAGCGTGATCAAGGCCAGAACAGGTAAACATGATGCATAAGGTAACCCTACTTCCGTGCCAACTTGTTACACACAAACAATTGCATCGAACAAATGCAATAAATAACGGAAGAAAAAACCCTCACTGTACAGTAGTAATCACACATGGCCCAGGGTCCTGAAAGAATACGAGCCTGAATAAGTGACGTCAATTTCAAACACAAAATAACCCAAACACGCAAATTGACCCTGTGTTGTTAAATCAGGACAAAAAATATATATAAAAAATAAAACAGCAATAGATTTTGTCTAAGTCCAAAACATTTACATTTGTCACAGTGTTTGTATAATCGAGACGTATGCGTTTTTTGATAGACTACGGAAATCGTTTCAAATTCCGAATGGGGAAAAAAAAAATACGAAGAGAACACAAATCACCGCAAACACCTACAGCTAAGTTTTTAATGTTCGTAATTTAAAACCGTAAAGTGATCACTCTTTCAGCAAAGAGCGCATTTCTGTCCCCGCAACAATGCTTAAAATTGGCACTTTACATAAGGAATTTGCATTTTCACTTTGCTGTGTATATTTTAGTTTTCTACTAGGTACGGGCTTTTTTTTTTTTCCTGGTAGGAGCACCTACTTCAAGTATTCTGCAGCAATGTTAAGGACCTGATAAGAGGACGTGGAACAACATCCTCGGACATGATACTGAAGAACATGCTCTTAAGCCCCTTACACATTGGCTACGTTTTAATGTAGGACATGTCATGTCCTGTCCTTACAACTGCTTAAAAACTGAAAACTGGACTCTTCCCAGGTCAAGCTCTGATGGTACCTCCATGTTAGGTAGAGTAAGATAAAGACAAACGTCCACAGAAGCCATTAGCTCATTAACTGATGGGACCTGATCACAAGTTTTGCCTTTTAGGACATAGTTCATTTGCTCCAGATCATATTTACTGTTATTACTGCATAGATGTTTTTTTTTTTTTAATAATGACACAGGAGTCAAAGCAGCTCTATCAGCTGTGGAGCGTTTTTTTTTTTACATTGTTAAAGATAGTGTTTTCCCTTTTTCAAAAGTGAAGTTGTCCGCTGTGATAAGTAATGTCGGTTTAACTTTTACCCCGGTCATGCTAATGGTTAACTATAGTGGGACGGTCCCGTGGAGAGAACCGCGTGGTCTGCGGAGGGGCCAGCAGCCGAGCGGCCCCCGCCTGTGCGAGAAGGACAGGAGGCGTGAGGAGCGACAGGGGTGGCCGCCTCCTTGGCGTTGGCCTGTTAAAGGGCTCAGCTCAGACAAACACGACTCTGCCGCTTCCGGCCCCGTAAACACAATGACTGAACTGCATCCCGTCACATGCTCCAAACGTTCAGCTAAACTGCAAGACACGGCAAGCTTCTGGACATTTAACAGAACAAAACAAAACAAAAAAATTCCACATTTACAACTGAATAGACATTTTGCCGAATGCAAAACGCTCTCAGTCGGAATGTTGTTAGCCCCGTTTGCAAATGATCACGCCTGTGTTTTCAGTCATACCTTCTTAAGCCTCTCATTTGCACCAGCAAGTGCAAAAACGCCTTGGTCTGATGATGTCAGAGTTTAATCCTCCGTTTCATACATTCATTCATTCACGTACCTTGTCACTCTCATAAAGCTAGAGATTTTCACATTTTTCAACGCTTGTTTATCTCTTTTTCTTGGACACGCCTGGAAAACAAAAATAAACATTTGTTTTTTTTTTTTTTAAACACATCCATATATCCAACCAAATATGGACACGCAGAAGTATCTTCTGCCATAGGCACACGCCATTTTGTTCAGAGGGACAGCTGGAGTCACTGGAACTGACCTGTTCGGTTCCGACCGCTTCAGACCGGAATCCGAGTGAGTGGTTATGCGGAGGGCTTCCCGAGGAAAGCCAAGGTGACTATATGAACAAAGGCATGTTAGGCCATCACAAAGGCTTCCAGTTACACTTGTCGTACTCACAGGGAGCAGTACCGTTCCTCAGCTGCGGCCACACCTGCTGTCAGGTCCGGCGCATCCTGCGGGACGTGCTCGCCTGCGTTTGGCGGGGGCCAGGAGGGGTGGACAGTGTGCACCGCTAGTTCTGCCTGCATGTCACAGCTCAGCATTGAGACATGGCTTCGTAAATGATTCACTCGATCTGTCTGAGCAGCACCGACGCCATCCAAGAGGAACCCTGAAGTGGCTGAAGAAACCTTGGCAGCCGAGGAGAGCACGTGCTGATTGTCATTCGTGCAGAAATATATCGTGGCTAAAAGATCGAAGGTGAGGCGGGGGGGTGGTTGTAAGCTTTCGACGAGGTAAAGCAACGCAGTGGGGAAAAAAAAAACACCCGAAGTTGAGGGAGGGGGAAAACAAAATAGCATCAACCATAGTCTGCATAGACTGGAGAGGGAACCACTTCAAACACAACACAGGAGAGTCAACATGCGGCAAAAAGAAAGGGGGCCGCTGTGGCACCAACCCATTCCCATTAAGGCATGACTGAGACGGCTCTGAACAAACCCGGCGACGAGGACGCCGTCCTCTCCACGGAGACGGAAGCTTTCCTCCCGGCTCAGGTGTGCTTCTTCGCTGCGGTGCCTCGCCGGGGGGAGGAACGCCGGCGTGAGCACGAAAAAACCAAAGGGAAGCGGTGTGTGTGTGTGGGGGGGGGGGCACATCTTGGGGGAGGGAGACGCCAAACCCAGTTTGTGTCGGCGATGCAGGTGGGTCACTACGTGAGGGCTGTCGCTCGGGAGCAGGACGGTCATTGTGGCAATAGGACGCGCAGGAGAAGGGGTCCGTTGCCGCTTGCACGCTCAGCAGCTTCGCTCGCGCCAGATCAGCACATCTGCGACAAGCTGACGGAGCCTCCTGGTCTGCGCAGGTGTCATCCTGGCATCTTCCTCCTCCCTCTTCAATTTGTCCCTTGGCTGCGGAAACACAGACAGATGGGCGGCTGAGCACACGGCGGGCACCGGTACGGTGCTGAACGTACCTCCGCACACGGGCACCAGGCTTCGCCCGGGAGGAAAGCATTTCGCAACCAGGCCAGTCAACTCGGGCCCAGAGACATACCATACTGCTTACAGCTGTCACTTTGACAACGTAAACACAGACAGTAAACATTATGATATCATATTAGCAGCGACAGTACCGATTCGAGTCACAATAAAACATTAAAAAAAGGACGGCACTGAGGATTCAGCGGGGACCACCTGGTGACAGAGACCACGTCGGGCATCTGGAGCGGCAGCCGCGCCCAGGCCGGAGCGGGACGGCAAACACGCCCCTGGTTAGTAGCAGCAGTGAAAATTTACGCGGCTTCTGACATGGATTGGAATGGATTACGGCGCATGTGCTCTCCAAATGTTGAAGGCCATCGGCCAGGATGCCCATTCTGGATACCTGACTAGCATAAAGAGCAGAAATGCCCTTTGGTGACCTGTGGCACATGGCACCTGTGCCCCTGATGGGCTAATTAGGTGAACCCAGGAGCAAAGAGGGACGAAATAGATTTTTTTATCGCGAGGAAATGGGCTTCCAGCAGAGTGTGGGTATTAAGGCTGTATATCCCAGCCGGCCCCGGACCGTTCCCCAAATTCCTCAGCAATATGTGGGGATCCTAAAGCCGACATCCCGCGAAAAGCCGCCCCGCCGTCTCTTCCTCAGAGGTCAGGCTGTTGTCGCCGAGATCAAAGATGCCCTATTACATGCTTAATTATTTTGTTTTGGTGCCGCGATAAAGTTACGACACGAGGCAGTAACTCAAAAATACAGCTTGCAGTGTGTTAGTCCTCCCAGCTGCATCCATGGCGACTGGGTTTAATGGACACGAGGCTCCGAAAAGGGAATTACTAATAAGAACCTGGCAAATTCATACATGTAGCTGAATTTAAAAACACCGACATTGCAGGTATCACAGAAATGAGGAACAGAAGGGTTTTTAACGGTGAACTTTGTGTTCCTCAAGCGTCGTGGCATTACGCCACTGGACCTTGTTAGAAATGTGTTAGCTCTGTTTGGCTTTCATCATTTGCGACGGATTGTACGGGAAAGTGCGTATTTTGAGCAAAGGCGTATTTTGGAAGTGCGTTTTGGGTTTAAAAGTCATCGCGCATTTCTTTGCAGGGTCGTCCTCGGATGCGGGGATGCGTTTTCAAAAAAGGACGGGCTGTTGACGGTTCCAAATAAAACCTGTGCAGGTTTTGCCCGAAGGGAATTCGCGTTCATGTGCAGTACTGCCGTCTACCTGTCTGCGCACGTCTGAGCATCTGCAACAGGTTCGAAAGGCCCAGCAATCTGTTATGAACACAAATAAACACAAAAAAGTAATTAAACCAAGCGGCTTCATTTCTTACACCATAAAAACATAGTTGTAGGATTTTCTCATATTACCTACTGTCTGAAACATAATAAATGATTTTGCAGTTCAAAAAATAATAAATACCCCGTGAGGTACTGTACATGGCTCAAGATTAATACCGGGGCTGCAAAGAAAACTAATGCATGTAACTACATCCTCAAACTGAAATAAACTTTTATATGCCGGCTTGCTTTGATTTAACCTCCACGGCGGCTACTGCTCCTACGGTCGAGAGCAACGCTGTAATAAATACAGAGGATCGACTTTTCATTTGCTGATTCAATGGCTGGTTGAGAAAGAAGCAAAATACAAAAGCGCTCTCCATTCCATCATGCTGGAAGCTTCTTAATTAGAAGATAACTATGAATAATGGCTTCTAGCATCTCTTGTAAAGTCCTTGTACGTCCACAGTTGGCTTTGGCTTGGAAACAGGACTTGGAGAGGCCATGAAGGTTGGCGCACGCGGGAAAAGCTGCCCTCGTAAAGTCCTTGAGTGAACGAAAAAAGATTGCAAGTAGACTCAAATGGCTTTATTCAAGTAAAGTTCTGATTATTGTGCCGAACAAACAAATCGGGGTTTTCCACGATCCCAAAATTATCCAATGATTTTCAGTGATCCCGTAGAACCTAAATAATGTGAAGTTTCTGTTGGTCTGTTGAATTATATTGGAACAACCAGCAAACATGCTGCTGATCCAGGAAGTAAGTGATGTTCTTACAGGAGGCGCTTCATCCGGTGTTATTGAAACCTATTTTTAATCTTGTATAAAATCAGAGCTTTGAAACACCAACAACGAAACCACAGTCTGATGAAACTCTGCTTCCAACGAACCCAACAATTCCAGAACTTTGTTTCTCAAAGGAAGGGACAGAGAGATGAAATGGGTTGACGGCCTCGTTTTGACGAACAGTTACCGAAATGCGTTTGTTTTACAGTAGGGTGTAAATTATAGGTTCTCGTGGAGGACGCAACCTGGGAGATCTTTGGGCTTCAATAACCCTCTCAATGCGCATGTCTGCCCACCAGCTGGGATGTATAGAAGACTGCCTGACCTTCAAAACCAGTCCCAAAACGGATGTCTCGTGGGATCCATTGGGGCTTTCTGTAGCCAACACTTAGAGTAGTTTTAACCTCCTCATTGCTCTTCTCCAGGTCCAACAGGCTTCTCGCATGGTCTGTAGACACACCGGCACTGTGTCGACAGCCAGCCTTAAATACCAACACTGAGGGGCGTTTCGTGGAAAAGCCACGATGCCAGAATGCCACAAATTGGAACGGTACAAAATTAGCCAATGTTTTTGGAGGACATGACTGTTCTTTCACTCTGTCTAATTGTCTGGAAAAGGCATAATCAGAGCTTGAAATAAATTCAAACCCTAAATTCAGTTGTCACTGCGTCCACTTGGAGCCCCTTTTCCGCTGAGCCATTACCGCTCCGGGAAACGGCAGGAAGAAGACAGGATAAAGGTGCCACTGCCAGTTTATGAGGCCACATAAATTACTGTTCAAACTGGCAGACAAAGGAGAGTCACTTCACAGGGGGGGCGGGGGGGACTCAGCAACAAAGAGGTTAAACATCTGCATATTGTCTGTGTCAAGTCAGCAGTCAAATAGCGGGCTTCTTATTAGGAAGTAGTTACACTCTGTTTGCTTTCCGAGTGGCCGGCCTACAGGCGTTCAAAAGACCCCTGCTGGGGGGCTTGTGGCCATATAAGAGGACTGTGGGATGGCAGGATTAGCCCAGAGACGGGGTGGGGTGAGCTGGGGGGCAGGGAGCCACTGGTCGCCCCTGCGGGTGTCACACAGTTGCGCCGTGAGGGCAGAGGGAGGCCCAGGTGCTGTGGTAGCACAGAGCAGCGAGATGCTGAAGCAGAGCTGAGCATGAAAGCTCGATCTCGAAATGTAAATGCTGCCTGGGGGCAACGCTCTCGAACGCCAACCCGGATCATCTGCATAAGGAACCGAGCGCTTAGATGCCGGGTATTGAATATCTACGGAATGAGCGCTTTGCTTAACTAGAGCAGCATGTTCTTTTTTTCCTTTACGTTTAAGTGGTACTAATGTAAACTGCTTGTAAATAGAATCCTTGCTGAGATTTGGGACCACCTATGTGTCTTTTTTTTTCTCCTGTTGATCTTATTCCTTCACTACCAATTTTTGTGGACCTCTTGTCTGTCTTTTCAAATAACTAAATACAGTTGGAGCGCAGCGCTTCCCCAGAGCACCTACCGGTGCAGAGATACGTGCCGTAAGACATCAAGGCCGAAAGAAGCCACAGATGATTCCGTTTACAGATCTGTAGCAGAGGAGAAGTTTGGAGGTCTCAAAACGCAATTAAGCAAACTCACAAATTTTTGTTCAGTGATCAAATACGAACATTTCCGCTTTTGGTGATCACCAGCTGAGTTACCAGAAAGCGTAGAGGTGGAAAGGTAATAACACATTTTTTAACATATTACCAAATTGCACAGTATTACCCTTAAAGCTGTTATAAAGTGCGCGATATGTGACCAAACTTTATTACCTTTAAACTTGTTGAATTTAGTACATTAATGTGTGTCTGTGGTGATGGTGCTACATAAGCCCTGCATATGATGTCACTACTCCTCCTTCTCCAAGTCTTGTCAGGGATCAAATTTTAAAATTTCAATTTGTGACTGCACAGAGACCTCACTTGGGGTGAGAAGCACCTGAGTCTGAGATTGTGTGGCTTGAAAAACAAAGCTGTGCATGTAGAACAGATAAATAAACAGCTGGACAGAGACTGAGCTTCACAGATGCAGAGACTGCTGAAGTCACGTCTCCGTGTTGCCCGTCGTTCACCGTGTTACACTTACAAAGTAACCAAAGTACTTCTACTGCAGCAAAAACTTGCAACAATAAAGTGCAAAAAAACGAACAGCACGGTGCAATATTGTATTGTGGTGGCACCTCAGCTAAATGTGACATTTTCACTGTCGATCCACAGCAACCAGGGCATCCCTTGCATGCGATCAACTGGAACGAGGAGGGAAAGCAAAATGACCAGGAGTCTGACATCTCAGAACATCTCAGAACTGCTGCAGAAGAGCTGAGAAGATGTGCTGCCTGGTTTCCCGCTCAGACTTGAGATGAGATGCCTCCTGAGATGCCTAGTGAAAAGAATCTAGTTTTCAATAGGCGGTCACACTTCTCACCGGCACTGTAGACACACACACACGTTCACACGCGCTCACGTGCACAGTCGTGCTGTTTGCTGCCTTGCCATCACCCTGATTCCTCTGGAAGTTGTAACTCATCCCTTAAACCCATAACTGTTCGTCCTACACAAAAGCGATGGAGTACCTGCAGCACGTCAGAGTTGCTGACGGTGCCACTTCACATTCCTGCTCATTAACATTTTTACCGAGTTAAGTAGCCGGCCGCCTCCTGTCCCCTGCTTTGCTCCGCCGGGGATGGAAAATGTGCCAGAGTGAGTGACCGACCTGCTGCCCCCCCACAGGCTTCTTACCAGCCCGGTGGCCACAGCAGCAGCTTCGCAGGACCCACTTCGCAGCCGGCGATGGGATCAAAACTCAAGCAAACGTGGGCAAGCGCAGCAAAGAAGACAACAGGAGGACCCCGTGCATGACAACTGAGACCTGAACGGAGATGCTGGGTTTGTTCACGGAAAGTCAACTTGTCTACACACATCAGTCATCACCAACCCACCGGAAGTCCTCATTCCAATATTCTACGGTTTCCAGTCGACTTGGGGCCACTGGAAGCCTTTATTTCTACTGTCCCCACTGGAAGTCCCCTTTCCCTCAGTCCTCGGTCACCCCCGGGAGTCTGTATTTCTCTTGCTGCCAGGCTACGGTTCTGCTCTGACAATGTGCATTTGTACTACTGGGACGGAGCACATGGAGGCAGATGGGGTTCATTCTGACTGCGCCGGGGGGGGGGGGGGGGGGNNNNGGGGGGGGGGGGGGGGGGGGGGGGGGGGGGGTTCTCTAACATCCAGCTATAAGGAAGCAGCACAGAAACCTGGCATGGAAGTTAAATTTTTCCCTCCCTGAAAATACGAGTCCATGCAGACTTCTCTACAGGGAGTCGCTATTTAAACTGTGAAAAGTGGAATTTCACAAAGGGGGGGGGGGGGGTCCTCGGTCTCATTATCTGAATAGTCATTCTTTGTGGCCACTGCATATTCATGTCTATTTATTTGAAATGTAGAGACGCTCGCGGGCTGTGTGTCCCCGCGCTGGGATGGTGTCCTCAGCCCAGATCTGCTGCTGTTTCCAAAAGCGCAAACAAAACTGTCAGGATGCTGAAGCGAACCGATGATCGAATCTGACACTGAAAAGCTTTCGCGAGGTTTGTAAATGTCCTAAAAGCACTTTGTGGCTCTAAGCCAGCATCAAAAAGTGGCCGAGCTGCTCTTTTAAACAATACTCTTCGGTTTTTGCAAGTTGTCAAAGTTACGCTAGCGTGTAATATGTGTAAATCACACAGGGTAGGAGGTATTTACTAGACAGGAACGCCGCTGCCCGTGAGCAACAGATAAATCGTCTAAATAAAAGTGCTACAACAGGCCAAGGTAACGTGTCTTATTTGATCTAAACTGCAAAGCAACATAAAGAAATGCCACAGTGATGCGGTGTGTTACACGGTGGCCCGAGACAAACCTTGAAACGTCTGGAGTCCAGCAAAATAAATTAACATTAGCAGCTGCAGCCGTGTCACAGGGTTCCTCGCACACTTTCGAAGACGAGTTATGGTTCAGACGACTTTTAATGCTGCCTATTTCTTCAACCGAGACTCTGCGACGAGCCGCGCGGGTTTGGCGTCTCGCGGTGAAAACACGGCTCGCGGCGGAATGCCAGAGGTTTAAAGCCGCGCCTGAAATATGGTCTGCATCAGGCACTTCGTGAAAGGAGCATATCTCCTCTGGAACAATTGCTTCAAGAGCTTTTTCATCTGACTTTTACAACTTCCTCCTGGTTGGAGCTGCAGTTCTAACCCAAACAAAAGTCATTTTTTTTTTCTGTTATTGGCCCTCATGGCATGTAATTGAGAATCAAGGTAATTATCCCTCCAGCTGCTCCCAGTTCTTTTTTTATGTAAGCAATACCTGCCTAATCCTGAGAGTAACAGTAAAAGGCTTCTATTCCTCTAGGCCTCAAGGCCTCCTGAATTAGAGAGGAAAATGGCTGTTTTTTCCGTGCGCCGCCAATTAATATTACGGTTCTCCAGAATACTGCCCCCTTTGAAGCCTTTTAAGTTCCACTAAACTACTTTTTTTTTTTATCTGTTAAACAAACGTAAAGGAGAAAAAAAAAGTTCTCTTCAGGAATTTAGACAATTGGTTCCCGGATAAATAAACACGTTCCTTTCAGTCGGATTGTTTGCAGACGTATGGACAAAAGAAACCTATAAATACAAACAACCTGCGTAAATCTTATAGGAGCAGCAAGTAACACAGTGTTTAGAGCCTCGGTGTCAAACAGTCTTGGGTTCAAGTCCCACTGCTGCTCCTCCTATTTTATGTTAACTGGTACTGCAGGACTACCCTGCTGTATACATCTGTAAACGGCTGTGAACTTCACTCTGTAATAGTAATAATTCGGTCTGTGCTATTAGCTAAACAATAAGATGAAGCGCAGTAAAAACTTTTAAACGTACTTTTGCTCCAATAAGGACATATTTAGATGTGAGCTGTTAAAAATATAACTAATTAAACAATCGACCACCGCTGTGGCAGCTTTGACAGGCAAAGTAGCAGGAGGACAAGTAAGTGTCCACACCACTAGGGGGAGGTAGCTATCGATCCACAGAACCCGCATAAATCAATGCGTTTCAGTTCATCGAAACCAGTCTGAGCCAGTTTTCCTGTCGGGGCAAGCGTCCCCTGTGAGGCGTTTTATTCTGCTTCCAGAGACAGACGGAGAAAGAAGCGGTTAAATCCTCCTCAGCAGACAGATGGACAGGCTGCTTGAGAGCGAAACTCTTCCCTCCCTCTTATCCCCTGTGTTGCAACTTAAAAGCTTCTTACGAACCGAGGGCTCGGCTTTCCGTCCGATGGTGGTACACTGGCATCGCTCAAAGGTTAGCCGGTTAAAAACTGATACGGGTGGAATTTCAAGCTCATACTCCTCTCCTTGGTGCAGGTTGTTGACATTGCTGCACAGGAGGGGAAATAAAAAATAAAAAACACTAATACTAATAAAGCCAAGACTCTGAAACAAAGCGGGCTCATGAATGTGCAGAAATGTCACAGTCCGTTGCGAAGGGGAGACAGCAGTGGTTCCAGTGCAACTGACCTGGAGGAGTGCCACTGTCAGCAGCTGCAGGGGGTGCTGAGGACGACACAGGCGGAAATGGCGAATCCACGGGCCCATTGGTGGCGTTTCTCCTCCGGCCACGTGAAACAGGCCTGGCAGAAGGATCCCACCTTTGTCACAATTAAAACCGAGGAAACACCTGCTCTGAATAAAGCTGGAAAACGGAGCAGACGCATGCAGCCGACACATTGGGCTTAAAACCCCACGAAGGCCAGGTTACGGATGTTCTCGAGTGTCGCAGCTGCAGGATACACAAATAAAGGAGACATTTCTGCCGGCCGAAAGCCACGCCCTGCTTTTTCTGGATAAGGGGCATCCTCAGCATACCCCCCGTGTACCATGCCCTAATCCCCCAGTGAGCGGCGCTGGCAGTCAGGCCCACCCTGGGGGTCCTTATTTGGGAGTACTGGAGTGAGGGTGAGTGAAGCTTCCACATGCTGCTTCTTGTATCTCGGCCAGTGACAGGCACAGACTCGTGACCTTAAGGTTCACGTGGACTGCAGTTGCACCCGAATGAGGTGCTTCGATGTAACATCTCTGGAAAACGATCCTGCGCCGTCAGAGAGTGAAAGGGAGTTGCAAATAAAGGCAGAAAGCAGGCAGTGAAAAGCATAATAAGGTTAATAATGTGAAAACAGTGGTTACCGCGATAAGCCGTGGGTTGGAAATGGAGACGGGCCCCTGGACAGATGCACCAGCATGACACGCTTTGGGGCAGAGAAGCACCCATAGGGGTTCGATAAAACCCGCATGACCTTCTGAGGATCTTATCCCTATCAAAACTTTTTCTCCTGACCCGCTGCAAAACTCCTCAGAGTTTCAAACTCAGACAACAACTGACAGAGAGATTAAACAAACTGACGGGCGGCTCATACAGGCAGTAAAAACAGGAAACCGACATTAGGGATCAGTAAGGCTTTGCTGATGGAAAATACACAACATGAGGTATGAAAGCCTTTACAGTATATTTAATATACATACATACATATATATATATATAAAAACTGTTAACAGAAGTTAAGAATCCTGAACCCATAACCTTCTGGGACAAGGTTAGAGTTATATTGGCTATTCTATGCTTCCACTAGGAGTTCAGGCACACATACAAATGACCTCATGCTAAAGATTTTTCTCCGCTGAACTGCTTTCCTTTCCAACCTGCAGTTTCCAGATCTTGCAGGTAAATTTAAGCAGCCACTCAGACAACCATTTATACATGAACACATATTGCAATGACTCATTTACCAGGAGACAAAAATACAATAAATGTGGTCAAATCCCCTCTCGCAGCAACATGCCGCGGTGCCAGTACTTTTTATTTCACACTTAGAATTGGTTAACAAGTGAAAATACACACAGTAACTACTTACACTCAACGGGTTAGACAAGCATGTGCCTCATTTGGATTTTCCTGAACTGCGGAGCTGTAGGTTGCGAGTTCAAACCCCAAACCAAAGGCTGTTTCACATGTGAGAAAGAGGACACGGTTTCCAAATGTTTTGTTGCATTGCTGACCTGAAGGCTACAGGAAGACAGCGGAGTTTAGGATGAGAGGACATGTACTCTACCAAGTGTAGTTCTGCTTCCTAAAATAGTGTTGGGTTATTATTTTAAAGGTGCTCGTGCCTGAAAAATGAATAGTGCAACAAAAAAAAAACGTGCTCCCGTGACTGAGATGCATCTGAGACGTAAGGAGCACGAGCCAAAACAATCCGTCTTTGAAAGATGGCGAGACAATCGATGCGCTTGGGCAGCGCGGCCCGGCAGATCCGCACCGCCGGCTTCCTGATGGATTTTCAAGGCTCGTGTTTTTGGCATATTTGTTCCCACCTATCAATTTTCAAACCGTAGCTCGTGTGCACTGTATAAAACATGTCTCAGCCTTCTCGTGGAATGTCCCATTGGGTACTTCAAAGTTTTTAAAGGAACAATTTTTTTTCTTAAGTCCTGGAAAAAAAAAAGCAGCCAACCAAAGCGCAACCTATGCTGAGCTACAGAAATCCTTCTATAAGCACAACCAGGTTGAATAAAAATGCAGATTCTTTTGCTTCTTAGCAATTTTGTTCCATTGTAATTTCGTTTTGGAGGACTGCCTCGTATGTAAGAGGGGGTGGGGTGGAAAGGCGGTGGGGGTGGCGGAGGAGATGGGGGGGGGGGCTGTATTTACATTTCATCTCANCACCTGTGTGTGTGTGGGGGTGGGTGGGGGGGGGGGGGGGGGGGGGGGGGGGGGGGGGGGGGGGGGGGGGGGGGGGGGGGGGGGGCTGTATTTACATTTCATCTCAAATCTATTTAGGATCATTTGAACCAGTTAAGAAAATAAATCTGATCCTTAAGATCTCAATCTGCTCATGAGGAAAAACAGACGTAGGGCTGAGCGGCATGGGCTGCTTCACCTTTTAGGTAGGAGCCTGAGGAGGCTTTGGGGAAGCTCCCCGCTTTGGCATCCGCGGGGGCCAGACCCCCATTTTCAGTAGCCCTGCATCCCCCCCAGGAACAGCCAACATCTGCAGACACAGCCGGTTCTTCAGGGGTGTCTCACCGTACTGCGCAACGAAACCCTTTCTTTCTTTTTTTTTTTTTGGCTGAGAAATCGTGAAGGATTTATGGGCGAAAGATACGATCTCGCCGAACTCGCCGGGGATTTTCCTCAACGGAGACGATTTATTTCTGTACCTGTGCTTTCCAGGTCAAACACAGACAGGCGCTTCGTACCGACGCGGACTGATAATCAACTCGGTCTATTATCGGAGCGCGTTTCTGCGATGCATTCACGATCTGTCAAAACACAATGTCAAAGCCGTCGATCACGTCAAAGTCTGAATGCGGTGCTTTTGTGATAAGCGTGTGTGCCTTGCCGGGTCCCTGCCTCTGCCCAAGAGATACAGGCGGGTCTCCTGCTTCACTTTCAGATCCGCACTGTTCACACTGCAGGGCGGCCAGTTACAAAAGCACACAGAGGGACATTCTAGCTGGGCCGTGTCTCACGTTCTCAGGCCCTGTCTCTGCATCGATTCAGATGCACCTGGTCTATCAGGCGGTCTCTAAATGTATCATCCCTGTTATCGGCGAGGAAGAGAGCTTGATAAGACACAGCTGTTGGGGGGAAATGTGAATGAGGGTTAGAGAGAGATGTAGAGCCACTTTGGAGACCCTACATCACAGTGTATTCCAGGCACAATGGAGCAGAACAAGACTGGTACCGAGCACCTCGAGAGATGCTGTGCTGGAGCCGGTGACGTAAAAAGAATTAATGAAAGGAGGCTGGCGAGAGCTCACGCCAACATTCTGAAGACATTTGTGGAACAGGAAGGAGTGTGAGCCTCCAGGAGAACATGGCTGACCTCACACAGCACCGAGCAGCGCCCACCCCACGCCCCCGGGGCCCTTCCAACGCCTGGGTCATTATTTTTAAACGCAGACTGCAGGAAGAGCCAATCATTTGTATAATACGGCATGTTTGGGGATCGCGCCCGAGGGGGGTCGGCCTATTCCGGGACGGGGTCGGCCCAGGGATCTGTTTCCACGCACCGCTCCTATTCAGCATGTTCCTGAGGTCACGCCAACGTCCCGACAACACCGGGGCTCTAATCAAACACACGCCTGTGATTGAACTGTCATCACGCGCACATTACAAACGCAGCCCATCCACTGAGCTCCCAGTTCAGCTGGTTACATCTGACAAAAAAAAAAAAAAAAAAAAAAAAAAAAAAAAAACGGACGACGCTGCGGCTTCCTCTCACGGACTTGAAAAACATCTGCATTTGGACAGAGGGAAAAGAGTGTAATGTTTAAGTCAGAAAGGGCAACGTTCACCATCTATCAGGTGACCGCAGAGATTAAAACGGCAGGGATCTGGATTCCTCTCCATATTTTCATATCCGCACTGTGCTCTCCAGGCGGAAATCAATAAATCTCCATAAAGTTATTGTTACCTGCAGTGCAATTAGACAAAGGAGGTTTCCAGAGCAGACCTGTCGGCGAGCAAAGAATGTGGCCGCGCTCTCAGCAACATGTGGAAATCAAAGATGACCCGCATGAAGACCTCAAACCTCCCACAAACTCCAAGTTAAATCATGAGCTCCAGTGACAGGAACCCCCCCCCCCAACCCACGAGCAGCAGTAACCCATTTAGGAAAGAGATGCTAATACTGCCACTCTGGCCAGCAGGCAGGGTGTGCTCTGGGGGGGGGTCTGGTCCCTTCCCCGATGGGCCCACAGAGTCCGGCAGGTAGGAAGACAACGCGACGGACAAGTCGGGGCGACGATCCTGACGAGAGACCTGCGAAACGCTCCTGCCAACAGCAGTGGGAAGAGGAGAGGCACCACTTTGCTCGCTGTCACCTCCAAGCTCAGCGCTGGTGAGAGCAGAACAGGTTCATGGTCCAAAATGTTCCATTAACGTGCGGCGTCTGTAAGAAAGCGCCGTAAACTTATCCTAAAGTAAGCGTACAAACAAACGGTCTTGTTACGACAACACGCGGTAGTTTCAAATTTAGCCAGCTGAACAAGGCCGCAGTCCATTTCTTAGCCACATGTAAACTGCATTTAATGCAAGACAGCAACAAAAATAACTGTCAAAGAATGACAATTTAAAGACACCCAACTGAACGTATTTTTTTTGCTGTTTAAACACAGGCACCTCTACGACATCAGTGGGCTGCTTGACACCCAACAGCAGGACTCTGTCCGGCTCCACCCACCCTCACATCTCCACCGTGTGTGTGTGTGTGTGTGTGTGTGTGTGTGTGTGTGTGTGTGAGAGAGAGACAATCCCATGTTCACCAGCAGATTACTGTGAAAAAGCAGGGCACAAAGCTTTAAGTTTAATGAAGCTGAGTCTGAAATGTGTCCTTTCTATCTGCAATCTTCAAGAATAAAAAAAAAAAATATTTTCACTAAGAGGTTAGAAATGATCAAAGCTCGTCCGTTTATTAAATATTTTCATTAACAAGCTTTTCAAGTAATTAGTTATTGGAAAAGCAGCTGACGTTCTGTCATCCTTTCTGCCGGACTCATCTATCATTTTACTGGCGACGACAGAATTCTTTAAATCAAATGGAAAAGTACTTCTGAACGTTAATGGACACGTTCTGGATGCAGACTGGGATACATTTTCACATTTATAATTTTTGTCATTTTCTGACTGCATGTTGGAGTAAAAATCGATAAAAATCTCAGTGTTCAGAGTTCAAACGGTGACGTTGAAAACTCCAGACACTTATATGAAATATGAAATCCTCTTCAGGGCAAATTTCATTCATACATCCAAAATGTTCAGTTGAAAACAAGTTTCCACCACTAACATCCACTCCAAGTCTCCGACTTTTCTGTCGAGCTTTATCTGCTCTGCGTAGAGGACTGACTGGGAGTTAAACTTACTGTGTGCCACCCAACCCATCACCATGAAGGCCGCCGGCTACAAGGCTCACAGAAAGAGAGGGCTCTACCTGCCCACCAGTGGTCTGCGTGTGCCGGTGGTGTATAAACCTGCACCGGCTCCTGCTCAATTCCACGTCGCACCTTGTTTTCGGGTGTCTGCCGATCTCTCACAGCCCTTTTATTGGATCCAGGATGAAAACACGGCTGCTTTCTAAATGACTGCTTCTTTGGACCCTTTGGTTGACGCCCCCCGCAACACCATCCTTCAATCCCACCCTGCCAACACACACACTCAAACACTCGTGCCGGCAGGGTTAGGATTTGCACGGCCCTCTCATTTTAACGCAATATATTGTTATAATTCAATCAAAATCTGAAATGACACCTGAATCCAGTTTCGTGTGTCGGCGGATTCCCGCCTAAGCTGCAACGCTCAATTTAATATGAGCAGCACGGCGGAGGACAGCATGGCGGGGGGCAAGACGGCAGAGGGCAGTGGAGTGGGAGGGCAGCGCTGCGGAGGTGGGCAACATGGCGGTGGGCAGCATTGGAGAGGTCAGCCATTGTTGCTCAGAGAAAGACCCCCATGACATGTGTTCTCTAACTGCAGGCAATGAGAAGCAGCCAGAATGAGGGACTATGTCTCTGTCACCATCACACTGTTACCCGGCAACGCTTCTCTGTGAGCACGAGCACCAAAGCCACGCTGTGTAGAGAGGAGGGAGTTGCAGCAACGACCGCTGCTCCCTCCCGGCTGCAGCCCTGACGCTCAGACCCGCCACTCTTTCTACCACCTTGACGTGCCCATCAGTCTCTGCCGCTGCATTCTAACCCTGAAGGCTGCTGGCTCACGTCTCCAGGGCCAGTGGTAGTATCACTCAGCCAGGTAACAAGTATGAATCCCCCTACTGCAAAATCCAGCTGAATACACAGGTCAAATTGCAATTCCATTTGGATAAGAGCCACAAAACAAGGAAATAAAACTGCAGGTATGACAACCAGGTGGATGCATCACATGGTAAATTACAGCTAAATGCTTCTATCCACAGCAGACCTCACTTCAGATGTACGGCTGCCATATTTTAAAAACCACAATGTACTGGCTTGTTGCATATTACATTTAACCAGGAATACTTCTAATGTATTTAATCCTTTCTTTTAAGTGCACCTTTCACAGACACATCTGCCCAGCTAGCGCTTCTTCACGGTGGCTGAGAAGTCTTGGCATCTGCTAACAAAACAAAGGCAATATATAGACGTTGCTGTCAGAGGCTCTTATGCAGCACAGAGCAACACAATAGCTACTGAACCGAAAAGCACTAATTCAATATCAGCTATCAATCGGCAGAAATATAACCCCCGACCAGCTTCTGCGACATGTTTCTGTCAGAGGTCCATCATGTGGAGCTGAGGCTTCCTGCACAGATTTGTCTTTTTGTCGTCTATAAAAACGGAAGAGAACAATATGTTTCGAGGAACACATTGTGTGAATGCTATTTTGACGTCATGGCCAGTAAATTCCCCCTAGAAAGCAAACGCCCTCCGGAAATGAACGGCAAATTCAATCCCGAACATTAGGGAAGGGCCACTTGGGAGGTGGCGCAGAAAAAAACAAGATTCAAATGAAATTGTTTAAAGATTAAATGCTGGACACATATGAGCGACAATCAAACATGCGAAATGGCGACAAGGTTCCATTATTAACTGCAAAAAAATCCCCTTCAGACTCCAAACAATTGGGCTGTTGTAACTGTGAAAACTACTTTTTACATTTTTACAATTAACTTTCTAACCTGTTTTACTAGAGCCCCGGTATTTTGCTCAAAATGAAACATTTAATCACGTAAAGTGGAATCATATTTTGGCCGGAGTACAACGCCGGCCTGTGTGATAAAGAATTTGCGAGTCCAAGGTCAGGCACCAGTGTTTACCTTCAAATTTAGGGGGTTAAACTTTAAATATTAGACACACAAACAAATGATATTTCTGCCATTATGGTTATTAAATAGTATAAATATGCGGAAAAACACGGGAGGCCCTGATGAAAAGACGTGAAGCTCAGTCAGTATCACCGCTTTACATAAACAAAAAATATTTTATGTGCAATTAGTACAGTCAAAACAGTCCACAGCGCTTATGGGATCTCCAGGGTCCTTTTAAAGACGGTGCTAAACAGGTTAAAAAAAATCTTGTGAAGGAAAACAACCTTTAGAGCAACAGTGTCTTCAAAAAAAAAAAAAAAGACCATGAATAGGAACCTCTGGGCCTCGCTTTGCTTGGCAGCCGTGATACAGAAAGACCGAAACGATTATCCTGGTTCTGATTTCAAATGTCCTGACAGGACTTCTTCCCAAATTAAAAGCAGTCCTGTCCTTAAGTGAATTAATAATCCCCCCGATGCGCCCACCTGCCTCTCCACAACAGCCTGTTTACTGCTGTGTTCAGGAGAAGGTCCGCCGGCCGCCTGCCGAGCAACAAAACACACGAAAGGAGAAATGATACGAAATCGACGCGAACAATTATATCCAACCACACGACATTTTCCTCGGGGATCTGTTTTTAGGGGACTTAGGCATCACAGCAGTGAACGCAGCAAAAGCGTCGGTGCGTATTAACGCCTTAACGTAAAAAAATGCGATTCATTATCGAAGTAGGTTTTTCCCACTGGGAAACATGTCAAAGCAGGATGAGATCCTGTGAATGCGAGCAGATTAAAATCATTAGAAAATAAGAAGGGCTATTTGTTTAAACTTTCGGGAAGGGCCGTCTCCCGCCTCGGCGCAGGACGCCAATGTCCCCGGACAGACTGCTGTGGGAAATGCTCTTTCAGTAAGGTGTAATTTCTCTCCCCACGTCTCCCTCAAGGAAGGTTCCCACCATTTTCTGACGTTACTCTGTACTTTCTCAAATGCTTAGCTGAGCAAAAACATAATTATTATTATGCTTTCGCTCAGCCGACACCTTTACTGAAAGCAACTTGCAGTTTCAAACCTTTTTTTCCCCCTCCCCGGCTGAGTCTTTTCCCCAGAGCCCCTCGAACACGGCACGTCACTTGAGGATGCGGCAGCACGGTCCCTCCTGGGATCACAGGTCAACCTCCTCGAACTCCATCTTCGTGCCACCTGGCACTGCCGCGGTTTGTGTGTTTACAGGAAGGTCCGAGGCGGAGGGGGGTTCGCTACGGTTGACAAAACGCTGCTAAACTGAGATGTAATCACATTTGGAAGTTCCTTTCCTTAACAAACACCACTAAGCTGAGGTTTCCAGTTCAAAACGCACGCGGCCGTGTGTGAACTCGCCTTGAGGGACCGCATCAGGCGCTCCGGTGAACAGCCGTCACCGGACAGGAATGCGACACCGTCGTCCGAGGTGATTTAAAATGTTAAATGACCGACTTTGAACGCTGGCCACTTAAACCGCAGGCCGTTCCTGCTGAGAACAAACGCCCCGATCAAAGGTCCAACCTTCAGATTACAAAGTCACATTGGTACCCAGGAACCACCAGCTGCTCGGCAGCGTACAGCGACTACATGATATCGTCGCTTTCAGGCGATTTACTGACAAATTAATAGATGAATTAATTGTTGGTTGCAACAAAAAAAAAATGGAATGACTTCAGAGCTACAGTGTAGCGGTTAGAGCTGCTGCCTCTGGGCTAAGACATTGGTTTGAATCCCACCTCCAAGTTTAATACCCTTGCGCAAGGCGCTTACCTTAAATTGCTTAGTAAAATTGCCTAAACGCTTAAACAGACAAATGTTTAACGCTGAAAAGTGTGGAGAAAACGGCTGTGCGATTTTGTTGTCGCCTTCACTGGGCCCAGTTCAGTCAGCAGGTTTTGAAAACGAAAAACACACAGGTAAGAGCAGAGGCCCCCCGTCCCGGCTTGCCGGTCATCTCGCTCGCTTTTGTCGGCCGAGCGAGGAGGTCTAATGTGAAGGAAGAACTAATAACAGCTCCTTCGGCCCACAGCTCTGTAATTGAGTCGCCTTCCAGACGGGAGCACATGGAAGGCGCCACCGCTGCAATCAACACAGCTGAAACAAATAAGTACATAAACAAACATTTCCGGTATCAACTCACAGTAAAATGATTAATACTGTTATGTCTTAAAACATACGGCTTTATAACCAGGGCTAATGTTTTAATTTTTTTTTTTTTTTAAACTGAGAGCAAGACAGCATATGTCTTCAGCTGCTTCTCCACGGAGAGCGAACATCTCTCCCTTTCAGTGAAACATCTTACTTCACTTAGTTCAGGTTATAAACATGGCCTTGTTGGGGTGCTGCGTGATGAGGTCACACACTACTTCACACACACGCTCTCTCCTTCTCTCTCACACACACACACACACACACACACACACACACACACACACACACACACACACGCGTGCGCGCACACAGACATACATGCACACATGGAGAGATTCTTCCTGAGACAAATTGTTCCCTGGTGGTCAGAGATGTTTCCACCTGGTCCTGTTTTTTAGATAGGAACCCTGTGCTTGAGGAGCTTACATACATGTGCTCGCAGACACACACTTCGCTCTGTTACACAGACATCGAGGAGCGGGAGTCTTCGATCTGCCACACAGGAGAGCTGGAAGAGTCCTGAAGGATGACCTTACAAAAACAATATCACTTTTTATTACACACACTTCCATATTTTTCCTTCCGTGAACTTTTTAAGGAGGCCGGGTCAAGCTCCCCCCCCGTCCCCATCAGCTGGACCGTGGCCGCTCTGGGCCTACCCTTCAGTCAAGCCCGGGGCACCCTGGGACGTCACCCGGCCTAGCGTGGAGCGGGAGGACAGGAGGGTGACCGTGGTGCCACTGCCTGAGGGTTGAGCGTGTCGTGTCTGCTTTGGCTCAGGGCTCCTCAGCACCAGGCCCTCGTA
Organism: Arapaima gigas; assembly: GCA_900497675.1. Lineage (NCBI taxonomy): Eukaryota > Metazoa > Chordata > Actinopteri > Osteoglossiformes > Osteoglossidae > Arapaima > Arapaima gigas. Next base: position 252,476 of record UFQX01000299.1, on the reverse strand, counting down.
GCCCAGAGCGTCTCATCTAAATACTGCCTGCTTTTGTGTATAGATTCCTGGCAGTGTAATGAAAACATAGGGGAAGGGGGCCAGTATGGGTTTCTCTGCTGCATTATCAGATTGTGACACGGAGCGTGGAATGAACAAACTGTGTTTGAATTTATTCAGCTGTTCCCATAGTTTCATGTTTCACAAGAAGCTGCACCAGCACGCTGGCTCCCATGTGACTTGAATTAAAATGTCTCTTACGGACACTTTAATAAAGTGGTGCAAACTGCGCGCTCACGTTCATCTAAACGCATTTCTCCTAAGATCATCACAAATGCCCACCCCCCGTCGAAATGGAACAAAGGCAGAATCGTGTCAGTGGAATACATTTCATATCAGTGGAAGGTATTTGTATGCTGTCCAAATGGCGTGCCGACACTGCTGTGTTGCAGCGCAGTCTCTGACATGTTAACATAATAACGAACACATTTCCCTTGATGCAACGCTGTGGGATGATCTCAGTTACATCACCACAAAAGGCCACTTGGATTAGCTGAAAAAAGAGGCCAAACCTCTGTAAGACCAATAATAACAATAACATTGAGACTAAAGCACACGACTCATGTGACCAATCCAGACCTGAACACCAAAACGTGACCAAATGGGAATCGCTGCCATCACCTCAGAGTCCTTCTTGTGCTGTAGCGTCTTCTGGAGGTCACAGGCAAAGCTCATCTGCAAGTGCCTCAATTGTAAAACAAGTCGAGATTAGCTATGGCGTTATTGAACAGCAGCTAGCAACTTCCTTGCTGTGTGATGACAATGATTCCGACTATCCAACATCCAGACCGCGTCAGGAAAGCTCACATCACCACGGAGCCCTCCTATCTGCTCCACCATCCGCCCGGGAGACGTCATAGCAGCCTGAGTGTCAAAACCTCCAGACTCAGGAACAGCTTCCTACCACAGGCTCTCATGCTGCTGAATGCCGTCCTCTCAGACCCCATCACCTCCACCACCAATGACCACCGTGTGTGTGTATCTGTATGTTCTTGGTTCGATTCATGTATACGTGTGTGTATCTGTACCCATGTATATGTGCGTGTGTGTACATCTATGTGCACTTATATTTTGTTTAATATTTATTTATTTTTATCTATACACTATTTATCGTTCATATATAGTAACTTTTTACCTTTAATCTACCTACATTGTTCAATCCTTTACTATTCTTTCTCTAAATTTTCTTCTCCCTGTTCTGTGCACCATGGACCCAACAATGCTCATTTTGTGCTCCCTTGTACACCTGCTGAGTTCGACAATAAACGATTCTTGACTCTTGGAATATGCAGGAAACAGAGACAGAATATTTAAAGAACCACGAAAATGGTCTGTAGGCTGCCTGGTCACCAAAGGAGCTTCAAATAACACGAGTTGCTACGTAAACAAGCCTCTCGAACTTGACAGGTACGCTAGTCCACCGGGGAGCGTAAACTCTACACTTTTTTCTACCTGCTGACCTGCTTATCGACAGCTCTCCCACTTGCATTCCTCCTCCTCCTCCCCGTTTTGCTCTGCTCCCTAGAGACGGAGGGCCTTCAGGAAGTGTGGAGGTCGTTCAAAGTGGGGTCTGCTCAGGTGATCAATACGGGCGGCTGTGCTGCTCCAGCAGTAACCGGATCGTTTGCGGAAAGGAGGCGTGAGGTGTCAAAGGTCACGCCTTCATTTTACAGGGTTGAAATGATGTTGGAGAGCTTTGCTGCGGTTGTACCGTTATGAGTCTGTGAACTGAGATCTGAAGATAGGAGACAGAGGCTACAGGAGAAAGGAAGGGGCAGCTCAGTAAGGAGCTTGGCGAGCGGCTGTCTTTTTCAGAAAGGACGGGCCTCAAAGTTGATTAAGAGTGATAGCCTCCTTTTTTTTTTTTTTTTTTTTTACTTGAAGGGGACCTTTACAGCAGAGACTTAGAAAAAAGGTCTTTCACCTTTTGTCCTCCATCTGTCCAAGTGCCAGGTTTGGGTGTTACTGAAGTGAGGAAGGTGAAGGGGTCTGTTTTCACAGTGAAAGCAGCACAGAGGCCAGAGCTCTGCGGTGGACTGCAGTTGCCAGGCTGCTGGAGCTGAAGCCAGTGAAGACGTTTCTCAAACGCACAAAGAATTTGGGAGTCTTGCCCTCCCAAACCAAGAGATAAATAAATTATCTGCGCTGTAAAACCACATCTCAAAGTCGAGCATAACCAGCACTGTGTGACGAAAGCCACAGACCAGCAGTGCCAGAAACAACTTGTCCGGTGTGGTGGAAGTTGAGAGAGCTGTGACTCGCTACCAGCAACTGCCTGTCCTACTGCAGGGTTGCAGCAGTCCGGAGATTACGCCAGAATCCAGGGCCGGTTCATCAGAAGATCGCCACGAACGCATTCGTTTGCTCACGCACGTCGACGTGACACACCCAACGGGGATCGAACGTATGCCTCATCGGACAGTCCAGGCACCCACGTTACCCACTGCACCACCCAAGTCATCTTGTTCACTCCATACAGACTTTTCTCGATGTCCAAATCTAACCTGCTTCCTCAAAACGTGGCCGACTGTCCGAGAGACTACATTTCATCATTTTAAATGGGAAGAACAATAATAATGCCCTCCAACCTAATCCTAACCACCCCCCCCAAACGATGTCCCCAAATATCACCAAAACCATCCAACATATAAATGTCCAGCGATTTCTCCGGATGTGGAGTCATTACAGTGGGTGTATCTGGATAGTGAGTTTTGGGTATTAAACCTTTGCGGTCGATTGCAGCGAATATTCACTTTGTGAGAACGTGGACAGTGTGGGACCCCTGCAGTTGCACACGACTGCCCCCACCATTGCTGCTAGATGCCGTCGAGCCATTTTCGACCCTGTGGATAGCTGTTCGATATGATGAGCAGACTTCACTTGGGCAGTTTAGTGCCGCAAATGTGGTGCGTCTCTCCGTCTCATTGCTGGACTTGGCGAGTGCAACGTCTTTCTCCAAAGACCACTTCCTCCGTGTAACGTGACCAAAGTCAGAAAGTCGGAGTCTTGTCATCTGGGTTTGAGGTCATCCAGCACTGATTTAATCGCTCTCATTTCTATACGGCACTGACTATACTTATATAATTCTTTTGACATGAAAATCGTGGGGTTGAACTCGGAGCTGAAACTGATCACCAGAACTACTGCAAACGCACATTTATTTGAGAGCATAAAGAGGCCGTGCTCCCAATGATGAACCAATTAGAATTTTTTCACCATAATACATCTCTGTGGTAATAAATTCTAATGATGATTGCCTAAATGGTCTCTTCCAAGCCATTTTGCTCCCGAGGAGGCACAAGAACGGGCGGCAGCAGATGCAAGGTGAACGAAATGGGATCCTTCTGTATAGGAGCAATCAGCGATCCCACAATGGCTTCCCTATGCCTCACACCAACAGAGCCGCGGTCTGTCACTCGCTCGCTCGCTATAATCACACAGCGGCCAAGGTCAAGGAAAGAGAGGTGCAGGAATGCGCTCGACTTGGAGAAACACTGGGGCGAATTCTCCCGCACCAAAATCAAGTGCTCTGCCGTGACTTCCAAATGTCACCGTAACCTCTGGCCTTCCACATTTCGGCGGCGTCATTATGTAATTAACACCAATTAAGCAATTTAGGCTGTAAGAAAGTCAATGGTGCACAGGGAGCTGCGACAATTATACAAATAGGTGACCCTAGAAAATGAGAGGACTCAGAATGCAACAGTAAGACCTCAAATTGATTTCTTAAAGTGAAAATCACCTCTCACGACTCCCTGCCCCCAAAGGTCGCCCCTAATTTTCAGCATTTACCGCGGAAAGTATGGTACCACTCCAGACCTCAAGAGCGCCATGTAAAAAAAAAGGCAACAAAAAAAGAAAGAGTGTAATGAATAGACACAAAATAAACACTTTCCATAATTTTTGAATGAAGGGTCTGAAAAAGCAGACACACTTTGGGAAAGAGCTCAACGCGAAGGGCGGGGGGGCTTCGACGGGCCCAGCGTCATTTTCAAATATTTGCAGTGGGGCGGTGGCATCGGGCCAGTTTCCCGCTGAAAAGTAGCATACAAAGCACCCATGTCCGGGAGGGCCTGTACGCGTTTCTTGCTAGAAAAACGCAAAGAAAATGATAAAAACGGGAAACAAAGGAAAGGAAGAACAAAAGGAGACAAAGTGTTAACATTTTTATAGGCGCTAGGGAGTCTGGGTCGGTTACCCGGTTGGTCCGTGAGCGATGAGAGCACAACCAGCATATAGACCATAACACAACACACGGCAACACAGAGAGAGCCTCAACCGGCTGAGACCCTACAGAAGACGCTTCGTATCTGGAACCTGCTCCAGAACTTCAGATCCAACTGAACGAGACAGGTAGAGAAAGCAGAAGAGTGATGGGAGAAGCAGTCGCGAATTCTTCCCTTTTCTACGTCTTAGGCATTAATATCAGATATCTGACTTCAGGATGGGAATTAATTTGTGTCTCAATCTTATTTCCTTTGCATGCGATCCTCAAGGGTCTTATAGGATGTACTTAATCAGTGCCGCATTACTGTGCCAAAGGAAGTCCCCGAACTAAAAGGCAGCGAAAAAGGATGGCAAATTAGTTTCAGGACTTTCGGAACCCTGAACCAAATGCAAAAAAGTAACTGTAGGGCAGGAGGGTACGTGCTGAGGAACGGGGTATTTGTTTACTATTCGTTACAAGAACAAATTACAATAAATGACGAACCAATCAGTGCTCGTCCAACTATGTGCTTCCCCGTGATCTGAAGACATTTCGGGTTAGGCTCGAAGCCAATGTAATTAAAAATAAGAAGAAAATGGAAATATTTTTAAAACACTAAATCTTTGCCGAAAGCGATTCTGATCCTGGTTTCCTACCCTCCCGGTGGATGTAGCCGAACGCTGGGACGCTCATGCGGACGCACGTGTGTCTCGGTTAAGACGCACCACACGCGGTCAACCTTTAAGCGCCTAATTTCGATGGATTACTTACAGGTGGCACTCAGGGGGGTACGCAAAACCCGTCACGTCTGCATTTCAAGCACCGGGGAAACAAACGCCAAACGGCAACTACTCGGCAGAGAGGCAATTACAGACGAGAGACCCATATTTCACTGTCAAAACAGGAAGGAGGTGGCGCTCAATGCGATGTGACTTTTACAAACAGCAGTGATATTTTAAAATTGAGCTTTGGGCTTCGTCCATCCCAGGAGTAATTTGGTTCCCACAGTTTCATTGTCAGCTCTGCAATTTTATCATCTTTCTGACCTAACACAAGTCACCTTTAATTTATGCCCCCCCCACAACATGGATCCAGTCCACATCGGTTTTCAAGGTGCTTCAGCCATTATGTAAACTACCAAGTGCTTACGAGTGCAGACTTCTTCGGATTTTCGCAGACGTTAGTCAGTATATCAATCAATTAGACGGGCACAACGTGAACGTTTTTACCAAAACACGCAGACATATACAGTACTATGCAAAAGTCTTAGGCGTGCGACTTCAATGTCTGTCGAGAAGTACAGGTAGATTCTGATCTACCATCAGGGAGGTTTCTGGTTGGTCCCGAATTCATTCTGCAGCCTGAGAATGACCTCAAACACCCAATCTCAGTCATACACAACTATATTGAGCAAAAAGAAGGAATCCTGCAACAGATGGTCTGGTCCCCACAGAGCCCTGATCTCAACATGATCAAGTCAGTCTGGGAGGACATGCAGAGACAGTCAAAGTGTGCAGAACAACTGTGGCCAGTTTGGAAGAACCTATCAACCTCTACCTTAAACTGCATGCAAGTTTGCATAAGAGAATTGATGCTGTTTTAAAGGCAAAGGGTGGTCCCACCAAATATTGATCTGATTGAGGTTTTTTTTTGTCAACTGCACTTTTTAGAAGGTTTATTGATTAATAAGTTTTCATGGCATTATTTCTGGAACCATCCTCACTTTATAACATTTTCCCACAGGTGCCTAAGACTTCTGCACAGTACTGTGTGAGAAATACAAAAGAATAGAAATATCTGACTCCGTCTAACTCACGGCGCGTCTGACCGGCTGCTTTCGCTTGCATCGTATATTCGGTGTGATTTAAATGTCCTTTGTGAAACGTCTGACCTCCAGTCAGGAAAAAAGTCCCAGAGCAGGGTCCCAGCGCAGGTTAGAAACGGCGCGACGTCCGACGCTGCAACCTCACGGGGTGAAAATGTCCACGACTTTGGGCGATTCCAACCCTTGCATTGACAGGTCGCTTCTACTCCATTCTTCTATTTCTAATTTTCATTTGCCCGCTTTCTCTGCGACGAGACTAAGGGCCGCTGCCAAACGGAAGGCGAGCCGAACGACGGAGCCAACCTTAGATAAACCTCTCGAGCGCAGTTCAAAGACGCTGACCCAACGCAGGCTGAGCGGCGGGCTGCTTTGAAGCCAGGCCCTCCAGTTCATTACACACAATGTTCGACCTGGAACAGGCCTCAGATCCTGCCAGCAAAGTACACTCCGCAGCGCCAGTAAAAATGGCAACTGCACTTTGAAGTTGCATCGTTGCCCTGAGTTAGACTTCTTATTCAAAGCACAAAGTCCGGCATCAAGCAAAATGAAGGCTGTCAAAAAAACCTGTCAATTCATTATTGCAGTTGGACTTTATCAGTGTTTATATAAAAAGCCTTATTGTGGAAACCTTTATTATTCCACCAGCCCGAAAAAAGGACTGCAAATAATAGATCTTCTTTCTATAAGCCCTTGTTTTGAAAACTGGGCTGTCATAACCAGCAGTATTTTTAATGCGAATACCTAAACTAATTTAAGCAAACAATCAACGCTCCGTGTTCCGACACGTCAGTGAAATGTCAGGTGATATATGCGTCTTTAAAACGATTCGCCGACCAAAGCCGCGTTCCATTTTCGTTCGGGGCTCCGATTACAAAAACGAAAAAAATGTTCTCCGTCGTACACACTTTGATAACAGTCCAGCTTCCCTGCAGATCCGTGGTGGTGGTGAGGAGATTTTTGATCACATGACCTCAGCTCTAACAAGGCCTGTAATTACTAGCACTTCTGGAACATAATGTTAAAAAAAAAAATAAATAAAAAAAAAGTGAGCGACATCTTTCGGGGGGCAACACGGAGCCGGCAGTCAAACACAAACAATCACGGTCGACAGAAACAGTCGCAAATAGCGAGTTCAGTCACCGCTGGAACGACCGACTGATAGTGTCTCAAACGTTCTTGATGCCCGACAGCAAGCTAATGAATGGGAGGAACACAGAAAAAAAAAAAATTATGGAAGAACATAAATCGTAGTATCTGAGAAAGGAGAATTCGGCGGCTTTGGCGGGACGGCCGAGCCAACAGAAACCAGCTACTGCGGGTTTCCACATAATATGCCCAGGAAGTGGCAGGCAAAAGATTCTATCCAATGCCATATATGTCAGTGCAAAAGAAAGCAATCCATTTATTAGGGCAGTTTATTATAAGCACCGTCCTGGCGGGGGGCCAGGAGAGCTGACATGCCTGTACATATTGGGGGGGAGGGTGTGCAGGGGAATCTCACATTTGGAATTCAGTACTTAAGAAAAGTGAAACTGACATCCTCCAAGTGGGCCCTCTATCCCCCTCACTCAGCGGGCATGTGTCTGTGCAAGGGCTCTCTCTCAACACGGCGGCCGGGCCGGGTGGCACGTTCACACGCGCGTAAACGCGGATTACGCCCTGCCTTTGATACTCCTCCGTAATTGTCTCCCGCTGTTGTCTTGTCTGTCAGGAGAGTTAAATTACAGTTAATCTTGGGGATGATTCTGGGATCAGCTCTGTCAGTTTCTGCCCCAAGACGAGCACCCTGTGCGACTGCAGGCAGGACGTGCCAACGCGTTACAATATCTCTCACCTGGGCCTTGCACATGAAGGAGAAGGAGAAGAAGAAAGAAGAAAGCTTTTTTTTTTGCTTAAGGGAGGGAAAAAAAAAACAAACAAATAAATCTCCCGGCTGCACAATGCGATGAGCGCAGCTTTGACATGGGAATGTGTGAAAGACGCTTTGCGACTTCTCCTGCACCGCCACCTGCTTTTTTCACCCAACATGGGGGCTTTCATCACAAACAAAGGAGAAGCCACACAGGAAATAATTCGCTGCTTCCTATTTTTGAAATCTTATATGGAAACAAAAGATGAATTGGTATGTTCAAAGAGAGGTTACCTGGTTTGGAAAAACAAACCTCCAACCCCAAAAAACCATTAACATTTTTCTTTTTTTGGAATTTATGTTAAAGTGAACTGTCTGTAAAATATCTTTCAGCTCCTATTAATACAATTTCTTGTTTTTGCAGGAATTTTTTTTCCCACATTAATAATGGTACAGCAAGTGTGCATTGCAATGCGCACGCACACACACACACACACACACACACACACACAAATAGAAACAGGAAAATTCACTTCCCACCTGGTTCCATTTAGGGTCTGGAGGGGAAAAGAAATTACTTGAAGGCAAATAGTTTTGTCATATATTCCCAACTGCCAATGCACCCCGAAACAATAGGACAGCTATTTGCCCCTAATTTAGGACCCTGTAACTAAACTAATTTTGCCAGTTTGAGACTACAGACAGACCGCAGTTTCAGAGTCTCTGGACAAAGCAAAGGCTGTCTGCTAATCTGCATTATTCTAATGACAGGTTTGACTCCGCTGACGTTTCTTTGCTTCTAACGGGACAGACCAATTTATTATTTTGCGACTGAACTCTGAAAGACCAGCGGTCTTTTCCTCCACCCCTTGTGCCCCGGCGGCGTCTGCTGTGTGTGGTGTGGGGAGGGGGATCTGGCTCTCCGTGGGTTGCCGGGGCTTGACTGCACCCCTCGTCACGGTGCTGCAACCCAATACCCCTAAGTGCCACGGGTCTCAGTCGGCTCGATAACAATCAGGCCATCTTTATGCATGTGCTGTGCTCCTGTGGGCTTCTGGGTCTTTTCCCTCCCGGGCCCGAGAGACGGGGCCCTGTGCGTTGCCTCATCTTGCCCACTGGGTGGATTTGCGCTCCCACAGGGCCATCCCCATACACAAAAGGTGCCCCCCACCCCCCCGCCTTCCCATCCCTCCACTGCCGGCGGCGTGTGACGCTCCCATCCTCAGTCACACGTCACGCCTCGGGCATCGTGCCACTCATCTAAGACCTGCTATAGAGCTGACTGGTCAATGGAATTATGCTCAATCCTTTAATGACACAAGGGAAGGGAGTGTAATTCCATTTGCCAATCCAAGCTGATAAGTTGTGGTATTGTGTCTGGGGAGCAAATGAATGAATTCTTTGTGCGTCTCATACCATCAGTGCGCCTTTCATTTGTGTTCTGTTCTTTAAACTTTCGCCCCGAAGAGGTTGAAGGGGACTTCGCAAGCTACCAGTGTATAACATTACCGCTAATCTATCTCATGCTTTTGCAAAGGCAACGGACCTCAGGCTGAATTAATACTAGCAGCTTTTGCTATGCTTTTGGCCTGAATTTGAAAGCCTTCGAGGTGTTTTTTGAGCAAATAAATAAACAAACAAACAAAAATCACGATTGATGCTGTATCGTACGCCAGAAAAATATTCTGTACATCTCACGGCTCTGCCGCGGGCAGCGCGAGTCCGGCTGGCAGCTGGATATACGAACAGGAGCCCGAGCAGGAGCTTGCTGCGTAGCCCTGCTGCCAGACCGCACATGATCGACAGGTACGACACCTGAGACGCGCTGCCGTGACACGGCCTCCTTCTTCTTTTCAGGGGAGTCACAGAAAAACCCCTGCCAGAGAGGGAAAGAGAAGTCAGTGGGAAAGACCACTCCCCACCATATTTACATTTCATTTGGACCTACAGATCGCAGCTGTCTGTCTTGGGCTTCTGAAGGCCCAGAGTGACAGATCCAGCCCGGCCTTGGTCTCCACAGGAAGGCTGACAGTCTCCATCGCTCACACGCCCCTCCAGGGAAACTGGGGAAAAACCATAAAACATGAAGCCTCCCAGCTGGCCAGGAGGGTCACACTGGACAAGGGCAAACTTTCATGATCCAGTCACCGTATTGGATGAGTCAGCAGCGATCAAACAGGCTGTTTGCCCTGTTTCTCCGTTGAAAGAACACCCCACCGACTTTTCTTTTGTGGCTCAACTACATGCCTGCATTTACCACAAAAAGACCCCACTGTAGACGCACAGGGTATACTTGGAGATGTCTTTCTCTACTATGCGGGGATGTCGGAAACGTAATAATACAACTAAATAACTTTCCCCCGCTAGTTCGTCTCAACAAAGTGCTTTCCTGCAGAGGAACTGAGCAACTGTTCTGTTGAGCAAGACTTTGATGAAGCATCAGGGGTCACTTCTGCAATGGACATGCAGGGGATTCCAAGCCTCTGCCAACATCATCACTCGTTTGCGATGCTTCTCTCACTCAAATTTATAGATGTGTATTTCATTTTATAGCTGCATGCTGAAATTCACTGCAACTTTATTTTTATTGGGCTTTAAGGTCTGTTTCTTGTTTTGCTTGCCCTTAAACATTTTTCTTTCAGAAACACTCCACAAGGCTGTTTCTATTTAAGGCTGTGTTGTCCGAGTCGGAGTTACTTAAAATCTTACGCCGCTTGCATTTTTAATGTTGGCATAATCCTGCATTTTTCTGCTTTTGCTTTCTCATAGTTTAATGCCGTTTTATGAGGGGGATTTGCCGGGGAATGTACATCAGAGAGCATCGCCGAGACACAGTCTGTGTGGGAGACGCTGTTTTTTTTTTTCCACACGTTACTCCAACACATACAGCGACTGTGTAACTGCGACATGACGGATGCCTCGATGAGCGCAGCGAGCGAGTTTGGTGTTAAAATAGAAGGTATTATTTAACCAACAGACGAGGGAGGTGAGTGCAGCTACCATTAAACACACAGCAACTGGAAAACGTCTCCATTTATGTTAACAGGTCTGATCTGTCATACTGGTCCTCTGACCCCAGGTTCTCAGTTTCTCGAATGATGTATGAACTTAAAACACAATTAAGAAGAGCCTAAACGCATATGAATATTAATTAAATATTCAGACATAGAGCAAAAACGTAGCAGCGAGACAAAAAAAATACTGGCTCCATTCAGGTTCTGGACAACGTTTCACAGGTATCCACCTGAATAAAAACCACCAAAGCCCTGATGAAGTGTTGGACCCCAAGGCTATAGTCTGCTTCTTCAGCAATTAAGACATATTTATTTAACTGCAACCCCTCTCCAAGCAAAGATATATTACTGGATTGAGTCCCAGGAAAAAAGGAAGCAAAAATTTTCATAAGTGTACATTGCAAAAGCCATCTGAATACTGGGTGACTTTTCACTGAAAATGTATAAGTAAAAACATAATAATAAAAATATAGCAAAATAACAAAGATCACTGTTTAGATATTTATAAAAGAAAAACACAAAAAAAGCAGATTAAGTATTCAAAGTGAAATGCTATTGTTGCCCGGAGCTTTCCTCACTTGCCCCAATGTCGCCTTTATGAGCTGCACAATGGTTGAATACACAGCGCCTTGCCTTGCAAAATGTGTTCAGACCGTTGACAAAATTATTCTTTAACATTTCTATCATATATTTAACATTCAAAAATATTATGTTGACTTATAAAAATTCATTTTGGAGTTAGAATATGACACGGGAAGAAATATTAAAGCATTATTTTGTCAAGGGTCTGAATCCTTTCGCGAGGAACCCATCATGCCCTGCATGGAAAAGCCTCGAGATTCGCATCCGTGTGACGCAAATTAAGACAGAACACAGCCAACACGTCGCTGGCATATTTGGAAGTGTGTCTGCGGACAGAGGCAGGTACCAGTTGTCCTCTAAGAGAGCCTTTGGTACCGTTTCCGTCATTCTGTCCAGCCACAAAATACGTGAAGTGTGGTCTGCGAGTCTCAGCGTTTCAGTAAATAAAATAAGAGACTTTAAGCTAATTGTAAGCAATCTTTAACATTCTGCAGTGAGCAAAATTGATTTCAGATGCACCTCAGTGCTTTACAACCACTTTCCTATTAAAGTGCTATAATTTTCTTGTAAACAAATGACAGAAGGACAGAACTGCCCCTGAAAGGCAAGGTCGATTCACGAGTAACCTGATGCTGGCCGGGTTTATGTCATAGTGGCGAATGTTTATTTTGTTGCTGTTCACATACTTTTATTGATGACATAACACCATATCGGGTCACGATAGTTTGGCGATTTAATTGAACGGCCTAATAGTTCCTGCAGGCAGGCTGTGCCATCCCTGCGTCTCAGAGTTCACCGGAATTAGGTGACCTTCTCCCCATCGAGAGTTCTGAGGCCACCCAAGTGCCACGAAACTGTAAGAAATTCCGCAAAAAAAAAGCATTATATTCCACTGTGAACATTACAGGGACGTATCCTGCAGGGCTATGCCACCACACCCGCTCTCAAAACAAGGAGCAACTGTTGCAAATCAAGGAAAAATCACATCGAAATGGACGTATAAAACTTTGAGAACTGTTGGTGGTGGGGAAATTCACCTGGCCAGAAAATTTTAAAGGCTGATGAAATGATACTAACACTGACCCAAACTCTAACAGAACCAAACAGCAGTTCTGTCTACCAGCTGCCCACTGCCAGAGCTCTAATTCGTGGAACCTCCCCTCAAATCTGTTAGAATAATACTTGCAGGAATCAGGCTGGCAAATGGGTTGAACACTAGATGGTCACACAGGTGCTCTCAGGATCATTTTTAGTATGTTCAATATATGCGTGAGCACATCTGTGTCACTATGCAGTGTATGGGAACCTCGGTGGGTCATCCACCGGCTATTCTCTCAGGCCCCAGGATTTTCCATAAGAAATAAGGTGGGCCTACAGAGAAACATTATATTAGCCACATTTCACGTTAGATGTAATCTTGACAAGCCATTTGACATTCTCTCCGACAATATCTCCGAGCCAGCTTACTTCTTCCAAAGTAATGAATCAGTATTATAAAAATGTCCACCACAAAAGCCTCATGTGAGAAGCTGTCAGCGAAGTATCCAATTATAGTGTAAAATTAAACCACCTATATAAACACTTATGAGAAGGAGGCAAGCAGGTTAAGATGCTGCTCTCTGACTACCGGCTTTGCAGCAGGCGCCTGGCACAGGGGACACGGCCCGTGACACAGAGCCGCGGAGCCGGAAGCGAGACGTGACTAACCGAGGGTGCCTGCAGTGGACAAACAAGCGGCTACCACTTGTCTGGTTTGTTTTACGTTTCCGTGGAGCACAGTTTCCGCTATGTGACCAGAGGATGAAAAAAATATATGCAAATGTTCCTTAGAGACCCCGCTGATGTCAAACACAGCACAGGGAATTGCCTGGTGTTACCAGTCGATCTCTGGAAGAAATATGTTCACCTCATGTTGCAAGTATTTATCTGCGGTGCTGTCATCCATGGTTAGCGCAATTTTCTCCTTGGTCTTTTCTCTATTTGCAGGACCCAGATTCAAAACAAGCTTCTGGGGATGCAGAGCTTCATAGAGCAGAAGGAGGGTCGAGTAACAGAAGGGACTCGGTCATCCATTTTCGACCAGGTCAAGAAAGGACACCGTTGCCACGACGACCGGAGAAACACGGAGTCTTGGTGAGCACACGCACGCCGGTGGTCCAAGTGGAGCGGCCCTGACCCTCGAAGGAGGAATTTAACCACAACTCATTAAACAAAGTAGGTAGAAATAAGCGACAATTGCAGGAATATCGTAAGGAAAATAGAAAAGGCCCCAGCTGACTCCTGTTGACACACCTGAAACCGCCCTTACTTCCCCTCCTCCCAGACTTTACCTCAGTTCACACAAGGAGATTTCTTTGTCCCTCTTAGTCCCTCTTTAGCTTTTCAGATGTTATTGCAAAACAAAAATTGCTCTTTTAAGCATTCTGCCTGGGCAGTTAAAGGAATTACCCTGCAAATGACTCACGCGGAGACCTTGTGAAACCCTGGCCAGGAACACCAACGCCATAACCTTGCATTGCCAGGGCTCACGATGGGAATGTCTGAGGAGTACGTCATCGCTAAACTCAGAACATTACAGTCACATTCACTGTAGTGCCTGGAACGGTCCGCCGTTACCACACGAAAGCCACCACATCCGACTCCTTTCTCGAACGGAGGAAACCCAGGCAAGGGGATGAAGTTGTATATCAGAGGAGAACATCGCTGGTAAACATCTCAGTACCTGTCACACACAGTACTGGGTGCCTCCACATAACTCTTAGCTTTCTGTTTTCTGTTTAAGTTTGGCCAGCCAAGTCTTACACAACAAACGTCGTGACTATTTCAAATATCCGAAAGCAAGAACATTTGCTGCTGGAGTACAGTAGCAGCTCAGCATCAGATCAGCAACCTCACATATTCTGAGGCCGCAAACCAATGAAGCGCAGAGGCTCCCCATCCAAACCTCCTTCAGCAACAAACTAGAAACATGCTCGCTCATCCTGGGCGCAGACAGCCTGGATTGTATCTGGCCTTATTTCTGACACTGTCTCCAGTTTTGTGGAAGACAACGTCTCGGGGAATAAACTCTGTCAGCCCTTTTTTCAAAGCCTGAGGTTGCGGTCCTGCTCCTCAATTTGTGAAGTGCATTAAGGCGAGATCAGACCTCCCCGACGAGGACCGGTCCACGCGCGGCATAAAGAAGCACATTGAGGTCTAGCTAACCGGAGGTGCGGGGAAAGGGGGGAGGGCAAAGGTAGAACGTGCTCTGACTAATTCCAAATTACAACCTTCGCGGGATACAGAAACAGGGAGAGACGGGTGGGGGCAGGAGCGAGGGAGCTCCCTTTGCCAGCGGATGTGTAAGTCGAAGCGGGTCCTCCTCCGAGCTAATCCGCTGCTGAATGTGGTCTCGTAAGTGTGGCTTTTTCAGACGGGGCGCATAAAAGACGACAAAGTGCCACTCAAACCACGTAGCCGATGCAAGTGGAGCCCCCCCCGCAGCTGTAAGGGAACAAGAAAGCAAGTGTGATGTGCAACGCAGGGACGCGTTCGGGAGAGCCGAAAAGTCAAAAGGTCCTTTGTCGGTAAGGCGAGCGCTGCGGCTCGGTGACGGCCAAGGAGGGTTCGTTTCCGAAAACGATTTACGATCCGACATCCTTCCCTGTATATCAGCGTGTTCTAAACTGCAACCAGAGGATGGCAATGGAGACCGATCAGCGAGGCTTCATCAACAAAGCCCTTTTCCACACAGCGCCTTTCCAGCCAAAATGTGAAAAGTGCCATGAATTAAATGTCTAGTTGCGCACAAATTATTATATTTTATTATCCTAACATATTAATTTATCTAAGATCTTTCTGTAGAACAGTTTACACTGTCAGGTTCATGCGCTAAACTACTTGCAGTTATTTATTCATTTATACAACTCGGCAATTTTTACCGTAACAATGCACCCAGGGTACCAAGGTAAGTACCAGGGTAAGACAGGAGGAGTGGGGATTTGAACCTAAAGACTCCCAAACAGAGGCTCTCAATACATAGTAAGAGCTTTACATGAGTCTAACAATACAGACGCTGGTTCAAACTTGAAGAGAATTGCTTTAAACTTTGAGCGAGGCTCCTACTCTGAACAGCCGAGCTAAATAAACGTCTAAATAATAAAACTGCAACGTAACAAAGCTCCTGCATGTGTAATAAAGTCCAAAACCTTACGAAGGGCTACAGGCGTGCTGTGCCACAGTCGGCCACTTTGCCCGTTTCTTTTTCTCCTACTTGACAATGACGCAGCTGCCACGGGCTGGAGCTTTTGAAACAAACCGCTGTGACAGCGGCCACGCGATTCTTTGACAGGCAAGTGGACCGTTCATGTTTCTCCTTATGAGCTCGGGGGGCTGCCTGCGTCCCAGGGCCGTCCACCAGGGCTGAGCGAGTACCTGGCTTGTGTTAGATGCAGCGCGTGGAGGGGCCTGCTTTCGGAAGCACCAGGCAGGGCCTGAGACGCCCGGCAGGGGAGAGGGGCCCACCCTACGGTGACATTCTCCAGGATCCCATCAACCGATTCTGATCCCATTTTGAAGGGGGAAAAAAACCCTATGCCCAGTACATTTTCAGGGAATAATTACAACCCCAGAGGGGATTGTTCTGAGCAAAGTGGCAGCGGGCGACAAAACTGGGCTCAGGGTGCGAGCGCGTGGACGAGCAGCGCTCCAGCGGGACCTGCTGTCAGAGCCTGGCTCTGATTAATGCACCAGTGCTGCCTATTAACTGCCAGGCGGCTCTGCCGCTCGTGACATTAAGGACCTACAGGTGTAACAATTCCAACAGGCCTATTTAACAGGAAACACAAAAGTGGCCAATAAAAACGAGACACCCCCCGTTCATCACACTGCAACCCCCAAAGGGTAAGTAGGATGTGAAAGGGGGGAAGGAGCACATGAAAGCCATGGTTGACTGACAGATACGACGCCTTCTGAAAGGTACGGAGAGGCGGCGAATACAAGACTGACCGTCGAAGGCCAGAAGAGACGAGGATGTCCGGCAGGTCGGTGTGAAGGAGCGCTTTCAGGGTGCGAGAGGAGCGAGGAACACGAGGGAGGAGGAGGAGGAGACGCAGCCGAAGAGGGCACTTCACAGGGGACCTCTGGGTTCCCTCTCCTCTGCTCTTTCTCTTCCCCAGAATGCTTTTAACATGCCAGCTTTTCAACTTCAAACACGCTTAATCCGACGCCTTGTACGCATACATTTTGGAGACAAGTTCCAAACCTCCAGGTGCCAAGGCACTCTAGGGGAAAATCTTTTTGCTTTTGAGCTTCTCTTAGGGCAGCTGAACACAGACCTAATCCCTGTTACTTTGTTATTTGCCCTTTGCTTAGAACCAGCACCACCATCTTAATGGACGACCTGTAGCAACATGAGAAGAGCTCCCAGCAGGTAGCAACGCTGCTCACTCAAGCTTTGGGGGGGGGGGGGGGGCCCACAATTTTAAAAAAAAAAAAAAAAAAAAAAAAAAAAAAAAAAAAA
>UFQX01000299.1:126747-233092 GCA_900497675.1 Arapaima gigas | reverse complement strand
ACCCCCCCCCCCCCCCCCCCCGAAAGGGAAGTGAAAGAGAGGTGGCCATGTGGAGGCGGTCAAGCGCAGAGGGCTTGGTGGCGAG
Source organism: Arapaima gigas (assembly GCA_900497675.1). NCBI lineage: Eukaryota > Metazoa > Chordata > Actinopteri > Osteoglossiformes > Osteoglossidae > Arapaima > Arapaima gigas. The sequence continues at coordinate 233,007 of UFQX01000299.1, read as the reverse complement.
AGGAGGGACTCACAAAGCCACTGGCTTCACCTGTCACCAAACCACATGTTGGTCTCCACATTCATCTTCTCTGCATGGTTGGCTGGTGACAGCATCACTGCAGCCAACTCAAGACTTGAAGACACATCAGTTGTTGCTGGTAAAAAGCCAGTAAAAAGTCAACAGAGTGACTTACCACAGTGACAGAAGCAATTCTCCTTCTCGGCTTTATCGCATTTTGTCCAGAGACCCCCCAGTTAGCCACTGCTGTCCAAATGCCAGGCAAATGTAGGAATTTTATGAACAGATATCATTCCTGGCGTCAGCTGTCACTATTTACCCCGGTTAGGGACGGGCACTGACGATCTGGGGGCTGGCTAGACACACACACACGCACATGCACACGCACGCACGCACGCACAAGCTATGGGCAAGTTATAGGGACCCACAAGCCTGAAATGCATGTTTTTTTGACTGCGGGAGGAAACCAGTGCATCTGAACAAAACACAGACACAGAGAGAATGCAAACCCCACACAGATGGATTCGAACCCCCATCTGAACAGCTACCTCTGCGCCACCAAGCTGCCCCTCACAGCAATTGCGGGTAAATAAACACAAGGCTTAAAAATGAGCTTTTTAGCAAATCTAAGTAACCCTTCGACTTCAGCGGAAAACAGGTGTCGTCTTCAAACTGAGTTCTACATTTCATCAATGTGGGCGACATGTTCTCTTTACAGCTAAATTCTCTGCGGTCGGCCTGCTTCTCGGCTTCCAAAGCATTCCTGCAGCCAGTGTCGAGAGCCTCTCCTCTTCCTGCACCAGCTGACCTTCACGGTCACAAACCGCACATGAGGACAGAAGCAGAGGCCGTCTTTGAGGCTGCTTCGCTTCCAGCCGGACCTTATACTTGGAAGCTATAATTTTGTCCCTCAAAGCCTTCAAAGAACTTGTGAGCAAATATGACCCTGCAGAACTTGGAAAGCGCATCTGCCCGTGCACACATACGACAGCCTTCACGGTGTGGCGAGTCCGTTCTATTTTCAAAATGTTTGTCCGTCCAGAAAACGCCATTCTTATTCCATTACAGTTTGGACCCAAAGCCAAAGAGGTAAACTAAGGTCTGTAATCGACACTCAGAGAGGAAGAAACCAATCAGTTGGGAGACCTTGTGTTTGTTCCCTTGGCGCGTTCGACACACGCATGTGTCTCCTTCCTCGCTGACTTCGCCGATCAGGCCGCCGCTCGGGGAAGCGCCGGCCCACCAAGGCAAGACCCGGCGACGCTGTGTCAGACCCCCCAAATCCCTTGTCTATCAGGACTTGTCATCTATGTTTTTTCATATTAAAGGCAGGTTACTAAAGGACAGGAAGGCGGGATTAAGCTGTCTTATTGCGCCTAAGTAATAAAACACCCTTTTATCTCTTCCATGTGTGCGCTTGGCAAAACGGATAAAAAATGTTACTCACTTTCACATGCGGCACATACAAAATAATACCAGCGGATAGATGATTCCACAGATACCAGCGTGCTGCGTAGCAGCATGTTGGAGAAAAGGTGCTTGGATTATTTTATTACGAAGGCAACAGTACAACATGGGGAAAAGATATTCAGCCACCGCCGCGGTGCGGGGTTAGTATTAGTAACCGATTGGAGAGATTGTGTGCTCCGCACGGGCCGTGTTTCAATTTCCTGGTGACGTCCGTCTTGCAGATTACATTAACACACAAACCCACCGAGAAACAGGGAGCAGAAGGCGTGAGCAAAGGGGAATAAAGAAAGTCACGTTTCCCTGTTTTGCTGAAAAAGATCAACGAAGGCGATGATACGTGAGCAGCTATCAGAGCCGAATTTTGGTAAATATTAAATGCACACTAACAACCTCAGTCTCAGGTTTAAGAGCTGATGTTTTACTATATTGTTTTTGTACCCTTTCCTAGTGCTATCCTGAACCTTCAGGGCGCTTTGGAGTGTAATATGAGGATGTTAATTACACTTTATGGCTTCACATTCTTGATTTTATGTTTTCTACAAGAAAGGGGGGGGGGGCTATTACTACATCCTTTAGTATGTAATTATCTCCTGCCCCAACACACAAGAAGCGCCTCAAGGAAATTAACTACTTTGCATTTGTGAATAAATGTTGGGAAACGCATTTACATCTGGTTAATGTCTACCTACATTTTAATCGCCTTCGGATTACAAACTCATCAGCCTTCGGAAAAGTCTATAAGAATTTGTTTAATATTATGCCCCCCCCCCCAAATAAGCGGTATAAAAATACACACAAACGTGCTATTTACAAGCAGAAATAGAAATGCAAATAGCAGTAAACCCTTGCGGACAGCTGCATTTTTAAATAATGCAAAAAATATATAGGAAAAACAGAAATACGTAAACAGCAAACAGGGAAAAAAAATGCCTGAACATGTTGATCGACGTGTGGGACATTTACACTATTGTGACTGACACCTCAACAGCAGAATTTTGTCCTTCTGATTAAAAACATGTGAACGCATTTAAATAGATTTTTCAGGGTTGTAACAATGAATGAACTTGTTCCCGAAAACCCTTTTTTTATACTAACAATAAGAAGTTTTGTCGGCCTTACAGCGTGCCAGGCTTCTGCTCCGAGATCTGAGTGCCGCTCAGTCCAAGGGTGACCAGAGCCAGACCGGACCGGACCGACTGGTCGGGAAGCAGGGTAACCCTTACGTTTCAGCTCCGGGGGGTGAAATACAGAGAAAAAAACATTCTGAAGCACAAACGAGGGCGGGACAACATGCAGAAGACAAGGACTCACCCCTCAGAACAAACTGGAGCTTTGGTTCCTGGGAAACGTTATGCCCAGATGCCCTCTTCATCGTCCTGCCAGGGAGGTTAGGTTCCCCAAAGGAGGTGAGCGTGAAGGAAAGAGAAGACAGGTTAGTCGACGACTGCAATGTGCTGGAGCAGCATCATCTCCAGTTCCCAGGAAGGCCTCCTGCCTATAAGAAACAGGCCCTTGTGTTTGTTTGGTGCTTTGTAAATGCTTCTCTGCAGACCATCACATCTTTCCTCCACTTCCATCTCTCCAACCCACTGCAGGGAAGGGATTAAAAAATCTGATCTGGCCAAGCCACTCCAAATCATCACAGACAACAGCACCAGTGTTAGGTTGATCACAACTTCATTTACTGGGCGAAATATAACACATCTCTCTAAAAATCTAAATATGGACATCCTCAGTATTTAAGGCACTTTGCCACTGGTGTTTTGACATTTCATGATTGATTTAATAGAGCGGCAAAACAATTCTGTTCGGTTAATACTTTGTGCTGTATTACAGAAAAGACACATCTAATTTTATTAATTTTAACATTATGAACCCAGCGAAAAACTGCATTTTTTACTTTAAGCCATGGTGCAGAAAAAAAAAAAAAAAAAAAAAAAAAAAACAGTTCGAATTGAAGATCTAATTGAAATTGACAACATTTTTGTCTTTGCATACACAACGGCAGGCTCATTACTCTGGCCTGAGCTGGAACATTGCAGGTTCCTTCTGTTATTAAAAACCAGATGTTAAGGCGAATATTTCACATGTAGCTGAACCTAGCGAACGCATCTGACAGGGAGTATAAACATGGCCAAGACCGAAGTCAGGGAACGTCTGGCAGACGACCATGTGCTACTTCTTATGAACACGAAGGAGAAGGCCAGAAGCAAGCAGACGAGGACAAAAAACAAAGCTTGGTAACACTAGCTCTGATAAACATTGTGTAGCCATTTTTGATTTCCTTGCTAAAGCCACAAAGTCAGAAACAGAGAGGTATTTCCATTAAACAAAAATGAAACCTGGTGTCATTGGGGGGCTGTGCGTGTCCACTTGGAGCTCCAACCCCCTTCACAGGTGGTGTCTTCCCAGCAGGACACAAACCGTCAGATGACTACAGTTGGGCATTTGGACTAATTCCACCCGACTTCAAAAACAGACACTTGCAGACCAGTGAAATGCAGACAGAGACGGCACTTCACATCAAGTTATGCATCGGCATCCGTATAAAGGACGTGCAGGTCAAAGGGTCGCTGCAGAAGATGGTCATAAGGCATTGGCTACGTCTGTTTCTGCCCAGGAGTGGAACTGCAGAAAGAGAGTCTGACTTCTGCGCTCAAAGCTTAGTGCTCAGCGACCAAAATTTCACAATTCTGGCTTAAAAATGCACATTTTCCAGAACGTAAATTCTTATATGAAAATTTAAGATCTAAAATTAAAACTACACAATGCTTAAGAAACATTAATAGAATGGCAGAGCCCTGTGGACATCAAGCTTTTCAAGGAGAAGCACTTTAGGTGCGGACAGGTACAAATGTTGACGTGCTCCTATACTATAGTCATTACTACGAACGGCAGCGCGACACATGGCAACACAACGTTTTCCGCAAACAACGGATGCCAGGCTGAGACAGTACGCTTCAGAGGGGACGCCGGTCCACCGCAGGGTGGCCACATGGTCACACAGTCAGGGCAACGCTGAGCCATCAATTAAGCGGCAATAAATGTCAGGTACAGTAATCTCTCTGCGCGGAAAGCTAATTAATCCCCGAAAACCCGTCGGATACCTAATTTTTTTCAGTGCCTGTTTGCCGTTACTTTAAATGGCAAAATAAATAATTTACCCCCAGCCCATCGAAAAACACCTATATAACTATGAAGCCATGACTTGAGCCTAATAAACACTGTAACCACCAGTTACCTCATTAGAAACACTTAATGTTGTCAGTAATGTGTGTGTTTGTACCGCGGTGCACATTTCACATATTAGTGCCAAGACCAGTATTTATAGGTTTATTTAAAAAATGAAATTTAATAAAAAACATTGCAGACAACAATTCAAACAAAGAAGGCTGACAACTTTTACTGGGTCCTCGTGGAGTAAAGTGAAAAAGAGAGACTTGTGAGGTTTGCTGTGTGGAGGAAGTTTTCCACATCGTAAGCCTTAAGGAGGGGCAGATTTGGGGCAAAAAAAAAAAATACTCAAAATGGAACTTTGTTTGCCTTCACATATTTTTTCAGTAAAGTTTTCAGCTTAAGTCACAGTACATGTGGTGCTGCTGCACAACCACGTTCACATAGAGCAAAACTGGCAGAAACAGCTGATAACAACGCAGACGTACACATTTGCACATTTTGAACTTCTGCTGCAAATAAATTTGCAACAGTATACACTAGTTTATTTTAATACATTATTTTTTAGAACTAGAGTAAAATATTTATCTTGTTTTTTAATTTTTTTTTAAATACTTATTTACATAATTTTTTGCAGGTATAAAAATTCATCCCAGCAACAGTTAATTTCCAAGAGCCGTTGTAGTGAAATTTTGGATATAGAGTTTGGATACCGAGGTTTTGCTGTATTTTGAAACTTATTTGTGAGACAGAATCAATGTTGAAATAAAAGGTTATAAAATCCTTAATTTATTTATTTTCATCCCTGGTTATCCACGGTTATCATTATTTCAATTTTTTTTAATAAAACCTAAAGTAAACACAATTAAACCGGCAGGTTTAAAACTCAGTTCAATTTAGTTTTACAAAGAGCTCTCCTCACCAAATTGTCACTGAGCCCTGAGAAAAGGTCCAAGGCATGAAGCACAAGACATGCAAATGACACTTGGGAAAGAGCCAGTAAGGGTGCAGTGTGAGTACAGGGAGTAGGATGTCTGGAAGATGGTCAGCAAAGGTGCATGTGACAGCAGGTCTTCCACAGTTAAGGGTTTACAGGACATCATGTTCATTTTAAACAGGTCGGCTAACTTGGCAGTGCTCACACACACACACACACACACACACACACAAACCCCCCCAAGTTTCCAACATTTTCATGTCAGACACAAACACTCAACACACACACTCAACTTTCCCCTCTGTTCTGTATAATGTTTACAGTGCTTGACCTTCACTCACTGTTTCACTGTCAGGCCTGGCAGGAGGCCCGACTATGGTTTAGGTAGCCTTATATACTGACTGTTTAGGTCTAGGTTACACACGCATGGTTGCAGCTGAAGGGGAAACGCCATTGGTGGAGATGTTTATAACGTTTGTATTGTTTGTAACTACGTGCCCTGGATTAATCACTGTATTTCACTGTAAGTTTGCCTTCAGAATAGGGAAAAGACTTGCACGTGTATAAGTCAGCTATCTCGATGTCGTGTATGTTCTACCGTTAGCCATGTTTGTGCTGTACTACTGTGATAAACTTTTTGTGTAAAGTGGTTTAGTCCTTCCTAAAGCAAGACGAGAGGCTGTTTATGGGTTCCGTTTTGCTGTTTCGAGGGGCTGCTGAGATAAATACCTGCTAAGGGTCTTTGGCTGAAAATGTCAAGTAGAAGCACCTTCTGTAAATACTGTATACAGTATCTGTTCCTTTTTCATTAGTTTTGAACGTTAACAAACACCTTTGGGACAAACTGCGGGCCAAGTGTTGCGGTGACCCACTCACTGTTGAAGATAAACCCTGAAACAAGCAGGTTCACGCAACACCCTGGACAGTACTGGACATAGGAGTTTGAGGAGCAAAAAGTGAAGGAAGATGTGTATATTCATTCATTCCTGCTTCGCCAGTGCAGGGTCACGCCAGTCTAGAGCCTGTACACACACGCGTACACACACTAGGGGGCCATCAGTCTCCACTCCACCTGAAACACACATCGTTGGACGTGGGAAGAAACCCACTCCAACACGTCCAGTATGTGCAGACTCCTCACAGACTAAGCCAGATTCCAGCATATGTTTGAACCCAGAGCCCAGCAGCTGTGAGGCAACAGCAGTACCCAGCACCAGTGTTCTAAATAAAACATACCAATATATTATAAAAACTATAAATGAACATATGAAAACTTGTTTTGCATCGTGTTGAGGGTTTGAAAGAGGGCTAAAAATTATTTAAAGGTAGCGGTTTTTTTCTGTTGGGAAAAGAGACAAAAAATGTAGTAGCCGCAAAAAGGCCGTTCTTGACAAAATTGACTGTCGTCAGCAAGTGAGACACGAGAGTCACATCAGCGTGTGATGATTCGCTTTGACTTTCCTCGTAAACACAGAATGCATTAGAGAGCTGCCAACTGTGTATCCAAAGACAATATGACCATTTTGGCAAACATTCAAAAACAACCAAAAGAGGATTATTTGAAACTGTCTTATCTACTTAAGACCAGAGTTTACAATGAAAATGTGTTTACCCAACACAATAATAAACAATGTCCCTCAACCTCATTAGGACGGCCTCTGTGTTAAGTTTTGCGTTCCATCCACGGTGAGGTTCCAGAATGGAAGAACAGTGTGATTAATGCATTCATAGAAATGAAAATTAAATGTGTTTTAAATCCTGTTTGCTATGGCCTACAATATATATAGAACTCTAATATATATAGAGCATTCCTTTCAGCTCAGAACGGGGCCAGTGGAATCTCCATAAATCATGACAAAGCACATCTGGCAAATGCTCCTCATACTTCAGTCAGTTAAATGAGGTGCTGATTTGACAAAGACTGGAGTGGCAACTTGGACCCAAAAGTTGTTTTTAGGGGAAAAAAAAGGTAATTAATCTATCCACAGCTAAGAAAGATAAAAAGAGATAAATCTAACTTTGCTTGAAAGAAAAACATATACACCTAAGAGCTCAGGTGACCTTGGGTGAACCTGGTGAGGTCAGGACCACTTCTCGGTGACCACCGTGAAGCGAGCAACTCAACACTGTCAACATTTCTTCACAATTTCCCATATTGGTAAGGAGCTTAAGGGATTTTTGCCTCCAGTATTTGCATGAATACATTATTCATCCAGCTGATGCTATTATTCAGAAAGACCAGTGTGGCAAAGTACAGCAAATTCAGAGTAAATAACAATGTAGCGCGGATAAAGAAGCTTTCTTACGAGTGACAACTGCATCCGATCACTTTTCCATCACTGGTGCAATGCACTATTTTCACGGGGCACTCTGAGCTCCGTGCTCAAAATGACCCGACGTGTCACCCCCATGACACCCCAGCTGTCCCATGCACTGCATCAGTACCGTGGTAAATGCAGCTGTTCCGGGTACATCTGACCACAAGACCTGATCTCTAGGGACTCGAGACTAAACCTGAGCAGCGACATAGCATGAATGAAAGCACCACAGCGACAGCAGTGTGGAAACATCACACACCTTCAGAGCTACTGTATTCTATAGTGTGGTTGCAGGGCTGCTTCTGCTTAAGTGAGAATCCTGGATTACAGGTGAGAAGCAGGAATATTGTCAAAAAAACACAAAATCTTATATATTAAAATTAAATTGTTTTCAAGGGTATTTTTGTGGTCAGTTGACTCATGGGATTGCCTGCACTTATACAGCTGTGGGCTGAGGGACACAAAAAACAGAGCAGAAACTACAGCCGTCATCTAAGTGCCAGAGTGGACAGGACTGGACTACAGCGACTGCACATCGGCCACCAGCTGGTTGTGTCTTCTGGTTGGTCCACATTATACCTGGACCATCATTTCCAGACTTCACCTCACAGGGTTGCTGCAGCAAGGTACTGAATGGCAGCCAGGCTGCACAACCGGGGCTCTTTCGAGTTAAAGCTGGTTGTATCACTGCTTTCATTACATCAATTACTCATTTAGCTGATGCTTTTCTCCAAAGTGACTTACAATGTTATGGTTGTACCCTAAGTTACCCACAGTTATTTACCTGCACATACCGCTGTAATTTTTACTGTAAGTACACTGATCATGGGCATGACAGCAGGAGGTGGGACTGTGAGGGAGGTAACAGCTCTCACCAATGTGCCACCCGTCTCGCATCGAGCTCATGTCTACAGCTGAACTAGGATGCAAAAAAATCACAGCCTTCCTCTGCTTTTATTTTTAATTATTTGGCGAGGTTACTGAGCTACGCCTTTTTGTTACCCGTCAGTAATGGAAAAAGTGATCATATGTATTAATCACAACCAGTGTCCTCTGAGACGCCGCCTTTCCAGTCTGTATGTGTCATTCGACTGCATGAAGGTCAAAAAATTAAGCTGCAGACTTTGAATTACAGTGATCCCTCAGTATTGCAATCTAATTCGTCCTTGAAAACGCGTTAGATACTGAATTATTTGGATACCAAGTGTCTATTTCCCATTACTTTATATGGGGAAAATAAATAAACCATTTGCTCCCAGCCCATCGGGAAACACCTATATTACTATGAAGCCTTGACTCGAGTCTGATTAACTCTGCAAACACCAGTTACCTCATTAGAAGACAATGTTGTCAGTAATGTGTGTTTGTACCGCGGTGCGCTGTGTCCAGCACTGCACGTTTCGCACGTTAGTCTCTGCGTTACACACGGGACATGAGAGGTTCGCAGCCCCACTTTAGTCATGTGACATGTTGAATAAAGGGAACAAAGACGTATGTCAAAGTATCTTAACCGTATCCGCGTCTCTGTTTCACACAACAACCAGCATTTACATAAATGGGTTAATTTTTTTTAAAAAAGTGCAGTAAACGTCGTGACGTAAAGCAAAAGTGTTGAGACGAAGTGAAACAGAGGGAAACAGCTGATAACACTGTGCAGCGGCGTCTGACTTCGGATAAATTCCTAACAGAACACAATAGTTCATTACAATACATACGGTATTATTTTATTACACTACACTGTACAGTACTGTACGATATTCATTTGTAGATTTTTTTACATTTATTTAATTAGTTTTTTTTAATTATGTATGAGCTTTGGATAAAAATGAGCTTCAACAAAAGTTTCCAATCGGATACCGATATATAATTTTCATAAGTTGTTACAACGAAAATTCAGATACAGAGTTTGGATACCGAGGGATGGCTGTACTGTTAGAAGCACGTGTGACAGTGTACAGGTTTACACTGTAAAATGCGGTGCAGTGTGAGGAAAGAGTTCTCACTATAAATCCTCCAGGTAATTGGAACACATCCGTGGCCGTGGGGATGTTTGCTGCTCCCGCTGCGCTGTGGAAAAAGTAAGTCACGCTGTAGGAATCCTCAGCAGAGGCTACTGCTGGTGGACATTGTGTGTCTCACATGCACCTACAGCCACAGTTGGCTGCTATTTTTATCGTCACTTTTCATTTAGCTAATGTGTTAAGTAATAAAAAATGATAATAACGAAACCAAAAAACTTTATTATGTTTTGTAGTGTTATTATGAACGTTTAGCACAGTACAGTACCGGTGATGCACGCAGATGGAAACTGCCATGTCTTGCCAAAGATGTAGGACAGGTGAGAGTGGTTTTGGTGTCATTCTATAGTCCAGTTGGTCACATACCAGTGTTGCTCACATTGGCCAGCTGTATCACGGTTTACAGTAGTAGTACTACAGACATGGGCGCAGAATGATAGTCAGTCAAGAGAGTTCTAGGGTAAAATACTTGCCAGCAGCAACTAATGTGAGAGAAAACTAGGACTGCACACAGCTTTCAGGATAAAACAATTTAAACTATCACAAACTAATGCAAGAACCAACACATTCTTCATAAAGAATGAAAAGAGTGCAAAGATAAACTAAGGTTAAGAACACAACGAGAGATGGGGCCGTAACACAAGAGAGAAGATGAAAAGTTTGAAAGTTTTCCTGGGCGGTGTTTGTTTCTTCTGACACTGCTGTTGCAGGTAATAATATCAATATGAGCCTCAGCGATCGACGACGCAGTAGGAACAATTCAGTCTGGTCAATAAACACAATGGCCCAACACCACTACCAACATCCTTATTCTTTTTTTTTTTTTTTGCAACTGCATCAAAATATTTTTGGGACACATAATTCTATCTGTCTATCACGATAAAAAAAAGAAAAGAAAATAGTGCACAAAAAAAAATCTTGCACTGTGTGGAAATGATCCAAGGGGCCCCTTGTGGAAAACAGACGGACTGAGCGTGGAGCAAATTTAGCAGAGCGAGTTTCCCCGTAAACACTCCTCAGGGGGAAAATGACAGTTCTGCTATGGGCCTTAGAAATAGAATTGCAGAAATTTTTCTGTTCATAAAAAAAAAAAAAACAGCAACTGCAATGGAATTCCTTTTATGAGGTAAAAAGCGGTGATTCTGAAATAGGAGGCGGCTGCATGTGTGAGTCTGCTCTTTTGATCAACCTGGCTGCTCTACATCTCTTGCTGTATGAAGGTCGCAGGTTCTCCTGTTTGAAATAAATCACAGTTTATTGCCTTTTGATGGAAGTGCTTACTGTCCAGGTGTCTGGGAGGCTGGAGGCCCCACACACAACATGTGGAAGCCCATCGTTCAGGCGTTTTTGCACGGGAAGATTAAGCGACACAATACGCTAATGATGAGGGCCCCGTTTGAAGTGCACCTATTTGTTTGTCCTCGAGGTAAGGATATGATATATGTTGCAGACGGCAAAAATCGCTTTGTACGGCTCAAAGCTATCTTGCAGATCGTGCCCTAAAGACTTGTTTAAATGAAACGAGAGTTTAAAACAAGTGGGGATTTCTGTGGCGAATATGAACTGTGGTCGCCTAAGCCTCTCCTTCAGAAATCTAAACAGTCCCACTAGATTTGCGAGACTGATAACAGCACTATCTCTGTGTGATGAGGGGGCCTTGTAATCTGGCACTTTTATAAGATGATTTTCACCTTGTAGCCAAGAAAAAAGCTTTACAGATTACAGCTTGTGTGTGTTTTTTGGGCTTATGTTGTTTAGGGAGGATTTAAAAAAAACATTTTGAGTTGTGCGTAACTTCAAGGATGACTTGCAACCGGGTAAATCTACTGAAAGAGCGCTTGTGTGTGTGTGTGTATGTGTGTAGGATGAGAACAAACAAGAAGCTACTGCCAAAGTGTCTTATTCCGCTCATGACCACGATTTGGCAGTACTCACCTGATCAGGAGATGGACGATGGTTGGTGTGGGGCGGGGCACGGGTTGGGCCGCGGTGGTGGGGGTGTGGCGGATTCTGCGGGTGGGGAGGATGTTGGGAGTGGGGGTGTGGGGGATGCTGTGAATGTGGATGTTGTGTATGAGGTGGGTGAGGGTGATGGGTATGATGAGCATGATGGGGATGATGATGATCATCATCGTAGTTGTCAGCAATTAGCTTCATCCGGTTTTGGGTCTGCAGGGGAAGGAAGAGAAAGTTCAGCATTAACCACAGGAATGATTAATACACGATGACAGTAAAACCTGCACAACATTTAGATATATTCATAGTTAAGTGTAAATCAATATTATGTATTTATCCTTAACCGTCGGAACTCGAAAGCATTAGATCGGGTCATGCCTTACAGGGGACGTTGCAATTTCTCCTGTCTGAGAGCAGATTGTATTACAGATACGCATCATGGATATACATACCGAAAAGATTAATGACAGCAATTTTCTTCATAAAGCTGTGTTCAAAGAGCGAAAATTCACAATAAATAATTTGGTGCGCTAGCATTTCCAGCGTAGAAAGACCAGCAACAGCACGGAAAGCATGATTTGTATTTCCTAAAGTCAAACTCCAGTCTGCACTTGATTCTTTATTTCCCACATTGTAAGCAGGAGTTAATCCCACTGTGGAATTATGATCTTTATTCCTCCCTCCAGTGCTCGACTTTAAGTATGCCTATATTTAAAAGATATTAAGTATGTAATGGGGAAAGGCATTCCGCAAAACTTCATTTACAACATGGCTGAATTTACAACACGCAATGAAGCTGAAAACATTTAATGGTTTTCTCTCACTGGCGTCCTCACCCCGCCATCCTGTATTTAAGACCCTTAAGTCAAACAACACACAAATTGTACTGTTTCGCATTTTACTGGTTTATATGGGTTTTTACAGGTCAGTATTGTAACAAGAATAATAAACGATGGGAATCGCTGGACGACTCGAACAGGCAACCTGCAGGACCAGATCCCAGGGCCTCGTGAGCATCCAGCTCCCACCGGGGGTCCACATGCCTGGTCCCAGCAGCCACACACATCCGAGGTACCTCTTAAACTAAGGAGAAAACAAACAAACGTGGGACAAGGCGATCAGGACCCAGGTCTGAGACCCGACCGCGCCGAGCAGGAGTTACGAATTCTGACTCCGTACATTTCCAAATTCCAGCCGGACGGTTTTATTTGGCCTCGGCAGCGTGGGAGGGGCCAGCCCTTCATTTTAATTAAATGCAGTGGCCTCCTCGGAGCTGATGACCAGAGCCAATGGCAACACTTCCTGTGCCCTCAACTTCCGCTTCCACTGCATTTCGAGGCGCGCGCTTCATTCTGGAACGCCGCTTCCAGGACGTCGTGCGGAACCAAAGCAACTCGCTGTTTACTCAGCTCGAACGGGGCCGCCGTCCTGCAAAATATAAAACGAACCGCTCCGCGGCATGCAGGAGAGCAGTAAAAAGCCAACTGTCCGATGTTTCCCATTAAGCGCGGTTTTATTTGTGACTCTGTGCATGTGTAAGCCCTGCTGCAGACACTGAGGAACACTGTCTGTGACGGAGCGCTCTGGGATCCAGTTCCACATCTGCATTTTATTATGCTGTTACCCCCCCCCCCACGAATACATCGCAAAACGAGCGACACGCCGCCACGATGCCGCAGCAGCGTAGCTACATCCCTTTGTTAGAAGGCACTAGCCACCTTTTGTCAACAAACGTGGCAGGGAATTTTGGGAGGGTCAGCTCTGCTTTGGGCCGGGGGGGTCAGAGGAGCAGTAATACCTGTAGACGTGCAGCCAGCTGGATGAGTTTAAGAGTACAGAGCATTGCTTTCACTGAATGAACCCAGATTAGAACCCCTCTCCTACCGTAGTACCCTCGAGCAACGTACGAACCCCGAAAAACTAACCAGCTGTTAGAAATAGTTAAATCAGTACAGTGAGCTGCATGAAAATCATCTTCATAAATAATAATCATGACGAGGGTCTTTCTCTCTGAAGAGGTAAATATCAATACTAATCTTCAGCCAAGAAACCTCACTGCATTCCAGTATAAACAAAAGCACCACAAACCCCTTAACCTTGACAATTCATCTTCCAGTGTATGTCCCCCAAACGCAGTTCCCGACAAACACGCTCCGTTTCGAAGCAGCGTTCCATGTGACGGCTCATGAGAGAGGTCACAAATGTGTTACATTAGTGCAGTCAATATTTCATGACAGTTGTATATAAAATGACATGGTGTAAATGCAACGCTGTCTGTCACTGAGCCCAGCTTGTCGTACTTCTGGCTAATCACGAAAGCAGCGCAGACCGCAGTGGCCGCGGCCAAAGAAATCCGGCAAAAACCGTGGTCTGAAGATGCGCCGCTGCAGTGCGATGGCTTGAAGCCACACCTGTCCTGCCCCAGCATGGACCAGTGGGCTGAGGCGGGAAGCATGGAGCGATGCTCTTCAGACACAGGGAGACGTTGGTGTCTCCTGGACTTCACAGATGAGTCAGTGGCATCGTGCTACCGGTAGTCCCCCCCCAGCTGGATTACCGCCATAGAATGTCCAAATTAGGAGACGTCAGGACAATGCTGGGACTTTTACAGCTGGATGCACCAGTGCTGAGCACTGTTCAAGACAGGATGGCCTGCTGCACCCGGCTGGGGAGCGTGGTCTGCTCAGCATCCTGCCAATTGTGTTGAATGAATAAAGCCATAGTCATGCTAAGTGAGCAATGATGTCACTTTTTTTTACTACTACTTGAGTGTGTGTGCGCGCGTGTGAATGTGTGTGCGATGAAAACAGGCCGGGAGGATGGGAGAAGGAAGATGAGGTCAAGTGTGACTGTGCGTGTGAGTATTTCCTCAGTGTGTAGCAAGAGCAGTCGTCATCCTGAAGGGGCGTCCCCATTTCTTGTTCCGTAATAACTGCCATTTCTCTTCAAACTACGTTCCGGATAGGACCTCGAAGCGCGTGGGCACGGACGTTTCGCCCAGGCTTAAGTGGGCTGTATCACAGGAGACAAAGCGATGCAAACAATTTTGGAGTAAAATATGAAGTAAAAGCACAAAAAGGTACCCAGCAAAATGCAATCCTATAATTCACTGCGCTGAAAATAGCAAAATTACTGGGACTCGAGAGCCAACTTTCGGCAAGGTATCAAAAAAGCATTTCCGTGCGAGGAACGGATGATTCTCCCCACGGTGAGCAAGGTTTACACACCAAGATACCAGGCTCTTCCCTTAGAAGGCAAGATGTACAACATCCCTTATCGCCGCGGGGCCCTGGCTCCCTCCCGCTGCTGTGGACGCACTGGCACGGGACGATGTACACACCACCACCAAAGTGTCCCTTTTAACGAGGTGACAGAGAGCGGGCCTGTCACAGCTATATATGTTTTAAAAAAAAAAAGGGCTCAAAGTAGATGACATCTTCTGTCCATGTCAAGGTCGACGGAATATAAATACAGCACTTCTAACAAGTCTTCCATTTAAAGGCCAGCGCTCATTGTTATGTTTACAAGGGAAACTGTGAAGCCCCGCCAGTTTGCTCTGGACAGCCTGGGGAAGGAGCTGCCACATGTTAGCCAGACACCCACAGCACCCCCAAACCCCACAGTCACCTCCGCCCCTTTTGCATAACTATCCACCGTTGTACTGCGCATACCCTGCATTTCCGAGGCCATTCCAGGGTCGGTTGCTGCAAAATCCACGTGTGCGTTTGGGTGCGTACACCCAGCAAATGCTTTTAAGCACCGCAGTGCCGCGCGGATGCAGTCACGCACACCTCTGGCGTCGGCATAGACTTGCCTTCAGCTTCCATCCAGATGGCAGCTGTTAATGTTCTTATCTGCACGTGTACCATCGCCACCAACTGCGAACCGCGTTTCATTTCCCCCGCGTTGCCGCCCAGCAAAATCTCGGTCAACGTGCCTTTACCTGCTCCATGAACGTTAACCCACCTTAACCTCTTGCTGCACGGTGTAAAGGTGCTTACCTCCAACTACATCACCGCAACGTGCCCTTTTCTCTGTCTGCGGAGAACAAATGCTGCTAAGAATCCAATTTATTCTTACTGCCCGTTCCCTTCACTATCAGCAGCCAGCAGGACGTTGCATTTCGAACTGCTAACATTTCTGCTTACAGCAGGTTTGCAAGAAGTGTTCAAACAAGAGCAGCACATGAGCTGACTTCAGCAAAAGGGCCTGGTGAAAGACAGTACAGTACAATGAGAACACAGTACACAGAAAAGTGGACTCACTACTGCCATCTATTGACCCAGCCGTCATATAATATCCATACACGCTGCGCACATGTATAGGACAGGAAGGCGTAGTTGGGACCTGCATCTTTACTCAGGGTATTTTTGGGTAGTGATATATGAAGGGGAGACAGGGGAGACCTGTTTAAAGGACAGTTTAAAACATTTTCAGGACCACAACTCTGCCGCATTCCAAACAACGCGCTGAAGTTCACCGCTTTGCTGCTGTTTCCTTCCAGAGACGAAGTCGCACAGCAGGATGTGGTACATCTGCCCAGGCATGGCGCACATCTGTAGACTGTTCCATCACTGATAACCAGCTATGAGAATGAAATGACCTCTGACCTCTGACCTCAGCGAGGCTGCATATCCACAGCACCGCTGGCCAGTCTCAAATGCTGTGTTTGTGTTTGCTTTTAAACTGGGCTTTACTGCCACACCACTGAGTTGGACGGAGTCAGAGCTGCGCACACTAACCAGCACTGAGCTGAGAACAAAAAGCAGATTGTATGGATTTTTTCAACTAATCTGATTCCAGGGAGCAACGGTGAAAGCTGACAGGGGAAGAACAGCGCAGACACATTCATGTGACATAATGAGTGAACATGCGGCAGACTGATGGCTGCTCCTCTGCTCCCCCTTCCCAGGATGGATGCCTGTTGAATCACACATAGTGTTTCTTCTCATTGGTCCAGCTAAACCTCAAAAGCCACAAGTTCTGACTGCTGGCTGGTGAAAAACCAGGAGCTGAATTTCTTTAATGCCCAGGTATACCTCACACTGCATACACCACACCTGAGGCAGCAGCGTGTCCTTCTACAGGAAGGCAAATCTTCATTCTCCACATGCCCAGTGTGTGAGCTTCATCCTCTGCAGCTCTGCACTCTGTCTGTCTACACGGTAAACTTATTAATAAATGTATTATAAGACTCAGGTCGCAACTCATCATACAGGCAACGTTATTTACTAACCCACCTCTTTACATCGGTTCTCTGGAGACGGTACTGTCAAAAGTAATTGTGTGTGTGTGTGTAATAATCAGTTACCTGAAAATTGCATTAATGAGCTGATCAACATGGTGCAAAGGTTTGTACAACACATTAATATAGATTTTTCAATTTCTACACGTATGTCCTCCTTCAACGAACAGTAAACCCTTCATGAGGGTCATTCCCAGCAGCACACAAACTTTAAACTGCAAAATAAACCAAAAAGTGATGAAAAGTGCCCGTTTAGAGGTCACACGCATGCAACACAACCCAGCCGTCACAAACGAAAACACCCAGAGAAGCTGAATCAACGGACTATACAACACACAGAGGACGTGTTGAAACAATGGCCATATGAAAAGGAAGTGATATAAAATTATTCGTAATTGTTTTTCAGAAACACTTCATTGGAGGAGGAAAAATGCTGAGTGCCTTTTATGTGTCTAAAAAAAGGTGCGAATGGTGGTGTCTGAATATAAATAAGTGTTGCACTGTGAATCGTCTTTAGCTAGAGCGACACTGAGATGAATACCCTTGATCAGGGGCCATTGCTGGGTAGGTTGGCATGGAAACAACAGCTACCATCACCAAATCCAGCAATAAATGATCACCGTTACTGGCCGGTCTTATCGGATACCTGCTCTGCACCCAACAGCCATCTTTCCCGACCCTTACAGCCGGGGTCTCATTTCCGCTGTGTTTTAGCAAACTCTTCTGCCGTTACTCTGGTTATTGTTGTGAACCCTGAGCTCTGCAAGTCGATAAATTCTTAGGGCAAACACGCTAGAGTGTTATTTGTGAGGTAGGCAGAAATGAAGAACACTGGCTTCACAGTGTGCTGTCAGACAGGTGAGCGAAGACACAGCAGGAAGATCCTGCTAGTCCAGGGGCAGCAGCCCCAACAGCGCGACACTTCACACTGTCGACAAAACAGCCTGGCTCACACACTCTGATGTCCCCGAAAATGACGGGCCCCCGGTCGTGCGGTGACGGAGGAAAAATTTTGCCGTCTCAACGGACGTGGAAATGTGATTTTCATAAAGAAACGTGATTTTTTTTTTTGCAAGGCTCTGGAATTCTGCCACAGGGGTTCTTCACGTTCTCTCTGAGCAGATGTACATCTCTCTCAATGATTTAAAGAAGGGTTAGAGTGGCATTCCTTTACACAAGACTAACAGCCAGCATATCCATTCTGCAGGCGCTGTGGGCCGAGATGTGGACTTGTGAATTCCCTAAACCACAAAGAAAAGCCCTTTTCAAACACAGTTCACCACCTAGAATGATAGCGTGTGCTTTAACATGGTGGACATTTCAGCATTAACTATAAACACCTTCACTCTTTCCGTAGTGTGAAACACACACAAACCTATTTTTCTTTATTCGGTTTAATCTAACACGGCACACGTTTTTCAAACCAGCAGTCTTTGCAAATGTCTTCCAGTGCTTCCTATTTATACATTTGGTTAATTTACTCCCTCACGTCATGTTAAACGCCGTGTTTTACTGTAGAACAGCAGCTCTTCCTGGGACTCAAACCCACAATAATTAAGTAACAGGTCCGGTTCCTCCATCAATTTGCCCACCACTTCTTAGCAGCTCGTGTGTTGCCTGCTTCCACTATAGAAACAAGCTTTAATTCATTTCGTCTAATTTTTTTTTTTTTTTAACTTTCTGACACTTCTGTGCTCTTGATATAAATATTTGCCAGTTTTACCCATTTATACAGCTGGATAAAATACTTTGGAAATTCAGCGACTGCATTTCTTTTCTTTGGACTCCAATAGTTCACCGGCAGTTTGCAGACAACAACTGGGGCGGCAGGTGAGGCGGTGGGGAGGGTCAGTGTCGTGTACCCTGAAGGTACTGGGCTCTGATCCCTCCTCCTTCATCGAAACACTTGTTCGATGCAGTAAGAACATGCTGCTGAACAAATGGGCAAACGGGTAAAGTTGACTACCTAATGTTGCGAATGTTGAGTTTGACAAAGAAAAACAAAAGGTTTAATAACAGTTTCCAGTACAGAACCAAGCCGTGCATGTTTTAGTGCAGGGAGATACAGCTGCTACATCACCACATGAGTGTTCAAAGCCTCCCCTCTTACCTCTGGGCATTTACCAGCTGAGAGAGAGTTCAAATAAAAATACCTGTGGTAGAAAACCTAACAAATTGTGCACTGTTTAGTTTGCTGTGGATTTTAGCAGGATCAAGGTAACCGAAAGGAAAAACACCACGATTGACTGACCCTTGTGGCCCTTATGGATTATGGATGGTGTGTAGTCACAGAACACCAATATTGCAAAGGTCTCTCAAAAACATTTTAGCAAGATGGAGGGAAAGGAGCCGGGCTTTGATCAGTCATCTGGAGGTGATTATGCCTTAAATGTTTCATTAACGCTGCTTAAGAAAAGAAGGCCCCTTTGCTCTTTTCATGTTCCCTTATGGCTTAGCTTTCAAGAGCCACAGTCCAAGGAGTGTTCATCACTGCATATCTGTGCAATGTCTTCTCTCCCTGACCCAAAGACATCGCTGTCACAGGGCGGAAATGATGCTGTTGCAATGGCGAGACGCGCACTTGGATGTTTATTCCTGGACGAACCGTGATAGACAGGAGCAATAAGAAAACACACACACACACACACACACACACACAAGGATAATGGACCTTCCCTTAAGTTCCCTGCATTCGTAACCTCCCTGTGTTCCTGTTTACGAGAAGTGAGCAAACAGGCGGCGTCGTGACAAACGGCATCTGCTCCCTTCGCCAAATGACTTCCAGGAACTGGATGCGTGGAGCGCTATTCACCATGACTCTGCCGGCCGCAGCTTAGGTGTTCTGAGACCTCTCAGCACATCTGCTTGATGTGGTCAGCCTCAGAAGTCAAACGCCTCCATCAAACACAAAATAATGTCACCGTATTGCAAGGAGTGTGTTGTAATGGAACTGCTGGATCGGTGGTGAAGAAAGGAATGGTCTGGTTGGTTACACTGCAAATATTTTTTTCTAGGACTCCGACGGAACTGTTCCTGCTCACTTTCTATAAACATCTGCATGTGCAACATGATGGAAGATCTATGCAAATATGAGCACCAGTTCATCACTCTGCATTGCCAAAAGTAAATGATGTTCGCAAAAGTAGGAAATTTCTACCAATTATCCTCTTTTGCTGGAGAAGAAAAGACACCATTCAATACCACGGTAGCCACCTGTGTGTGTGTGTGTGTGTGTGTTTTTTTTTTTTTTTTTTTTTTAAGTTTTAAGCTGAACGAACCCTTCTCAGTACCTGCCAGTCTGGTCGCCTGCTTTGCTGAAGATGTAGACTATTAATCTAGGAGACAGACAAACCTAAACTGTGGGTCCTCCATCTGAGTGGTAGGGAGGAACTTGGGAAGCCCTGAAGAGGCTCGGGATGGGCGGGGGGGTCTGTCAGAGGGTACCTGCTGCTTGAGTTGATGCATCAGCCGGTCCTTCTCCCGCCTTAATGCCATCACCTCCTCCTGCGTCTTCTTCTTCTTGGATGCAGACAGCTCCAGCAGAGCAATGTTTGCATCCTTCTCGCTGATGGCTGCCAGCAGAGCTTGTTGTCTGCAGGGGGGGAAGGAAGGGGTGTGATGTATTAGCACAGCACAACAAAGCAAACAAGCATTGCCCTCCACTTTGTGCACATTCATCAAATCCAATAGCAACATCTGGGCTTCTACAGGCACCTTCTACACGCCTGTTCCCACTGCTTGCGTGTTGCGTCTAGAGTACTCCCTGGTATGCAAAAGTAAAAAAGCGAGCAAGAACATTGCGAATAATTCACATGAAGCATGCATCTGTTGGTTTAAATTTATGTTAAGATCATTGCAGAGAATTACTGCAGGGTAATATTTCTACAAAAGTGATTTGGAAATTCCTCGCTGAGAGAGAGCCGGGCGGATTAGAAACCCTAATGGGAGAGAAGCCAGATTTCCATATCAGATCTTGCGAAGGGGAGCTCTCGGACACGGGGGCCAATGGCTGGTGTCAATTGCACGGTTTCCTTGTCAAAGAACAACATCGCTCCCCCAGCACCCCCCTCCTGCTTTCCTCTTTTCATCACACGCTGAATCTTTTCCTCTGCATAAGAAGAAGCAGGGAAAAGGTTATGCTCTCCTTGTTAGTGTGGTTAAACAATTAGGAAGTTTCAATTAGAGGAGATGACTGTTCCCTGGGACCCTCATTCTGAGCGCTCAGGGCTGCCATCTGGCAGGATATCATAACTCACTGCCAGGGTGCCAGACAAACTGCACCGGGACAGCTCGGCTCCGCAGAAGGCCATGAGGTCCCAGTAAGGGGGTCCATCGCTGTGTGGCACGATTTATTAAAGAAAGAAAAACTTCCTATTAGGGAATGGCAAACGATCATATAACGTGCTGGTGAGTGCAATTTGCGGCGTATCAACGGGGGAGGGGGATTTGCTGGTACAGTATTGGCTCTTACCCCATATAATACCAGTCAAAAGTTTGAGCATGCTTGCTGGAATCCAGCCCCCCCAACCACCAGGCATCTGGTGAGTTTGATCAGGACACGAGGCGCCGTGTGTTCCCAGCTCTTCTGCACCACTTCCCGAGAGACGCTCGACACTTGCGGGGTGTTTTGCATCTGCTCTTCTGCCCTGTTTGCTCCATGCAGGTGCTGACCAGGGAGCCCGCGTGTACTCACGCTTCCCGCTGGGCCTGTATGACGGAAGGGTGTTAACCCGGGGCACTGCGGCAACACCACAGCCAGTTTTATTCCAGCCAGCTGTCTCCTCTCCTTTCCACCTCAAGTGCTGAGGACATTAAAACACAAGAGGAGCAGAAGATCGGTGGTGGAAGAAGCGAACAGGCCTCTTTCCTTGCAGCACTCAGTAACATCCCTGGAAGAAGGACACTATTCACGCAGGGCATTATCTCACGTGGAACAGCTCCTTTCTGAGAGCCTCACTCTTAAATCTTGCGTGTGCATTAGCAGCAATAAATCTTTTCATGTACGCTGCTGCTTTATTTGGACTTTAAAAAAAGGGAAAAAAAAGGCTTTACGGCTTGTGGGATTTGCCAAAAGCAAACATTTGGTGAAGGGGCTGGCCATGTTCTCTGAGTTTTTAAGAAGTCATTGGGATGAATACAGTCCTTCTCTCTGGGCTTCTTTATACACCTCTGGGTCTGTTACAAATGAGCTCTGAGGCCCACGGTGGGACGTGTGTGTATGTAAGCATGGTGCAATGAGAAAGAAGAGATTTATCAACCACTTCCCTTTTTCCTAGATTCCACCACAGCACCAGCCCCCACCCACTCTCTAGCCCTCTTAATATAACATCTATTAAGCTCTGGCCTCCCTCCAAACCGTCACCAGAATCCACCTTTGTGCTGTTTCACAGATCCAGTTATTACAAATACGTCTGAATCAAAACTGCACCAAAGCCTTTGCCGGCCCCGTCGGCCCAAAGTCTCGGATGAAACAAAACAGCGATCAAACGTGTTTCTGCTGAAATGTCCAAAGAGAGGGAAGCACCGAGAGAAGCCTCCGCGTCTCTCATATACGCCAACCTCTGCTTTGTTTGAAAAGACATCCCGTTCCCTGCGACGTGTTATTCCTGAACCTCCGGCATCGTGCTGCAGGCAGTCACAATGTTCACTATTACATTTAGCTTTGCAAGTTAGTAGTCAGGCAACCCGAATTAAGCCCGTTTCATTCGCATGAAAATCCATCGAAAATCACAATTATTCACATTAAATCTCCTAGCGGGTCTCACCACACTTATTTCTGATGACACGGTTCATACTACGATAGCTTTACTCCAACGGGGTGAGGGGGGGGGAAAAAAACCTCTTACGGAAATTCCACACTGTGTTTTTAGTACAATTATCTCAGAAAAGCATGTGGATTCGCCCATTTTATTAATTGTGTCTAGCAAACAGTGCTGACGTGGAATTTCTACTTAATTGTACCATTAATCAAGCAGATTTGGCTGTCTGGTGTGGGTATCATTCCGTCTCCCAACACCTCCAGTGTTCTCCACTAATGCTCGGAAAAGGCTTTGCGGACTTAGGCCAAGCGCGGGTAGAAAAAGCATCTTTCACTGTTCAAAACTTTCCAGAAACAGGAAGGAGCTGCACAACATTGCAAAAGCAATGCGGAGAAGAAATGTACGTACGTATACACTGCAAGCGCATTGTTTCATACAAACAAGGAAGGATTTGAAGGAATTTTGGCACTTAATTTGATCCACCTACAGCCTAAACGTGTCATGAGCAAAGATTTTTTTCTTTCCCCCAAAACTTGGGAACAAGTCACCACGTAGTGATGGTTAATGAACACTTGGGAGACACACAGCACAGTGAAGGGGTGTCATTTCACTAAGCAGCTGAGAGCAGGAGTTCAAGAGGTCTGCCATGTTTTCCAAGTACTAAACGGTGTCAAAATCATCTGTTAAGAGATGCTTTAAGAACAATGTAAAAGGCAAAACAAGGGCAACTTAAAATCCATTTTCTTCATTCCACTTTTTTTTTCACAATACATTTTTTGAGGAGGCATATGTTTGTATACGTAACAGAAATGTAATAAAAACACTGGCGCTTTTGATGCCACCAGTGTCAAAATTGCAGAAGTTGGAAGCGAGTTTAAAAATTCTGAAGACACAAAATTTAGGGTAGTTTTTTTTTTTTAATGATGATTCAACATTGTTCTTAAGGCAAATTCATATATATACACAGACAGGCTATCCTCGACTAACAACCTGCTTGACATATGATGGCCTCGCACTTACATACTGATCACATGACGATCAGTGACAACAACAATAGTAATAATAATAACAACAACATTCAACAAATGAAAACTGTCTTAAAAAATTCAATTTTTCACAATTTCCAGGAATTCTGGAAAAAAGCTTTGTGCTACAACACAATGGTGGCACCAACTAACAGCCACCAACAATCTTCTCGTGTCTCACAGTGTTAGTTGTTCTCAGAAGCAGCAAACTCCTTCCTACAGCACCACCTCTGCCTCTCTGCTTACCACATCTTGCTGGCACAGAAGACTGAAGTATTTGCCAAAAAAATTTTGGCAAAGAACACAGCAGTGAATAAATATTAAAGGTGTTGATAATATACTGTGCGGTGGCCAGAAATAAAACAAAACTGGTGAAAATCATCAGCAAGTGTTTGAAAATAAATTACAGTATCGTGGACAACACACCAAGAAATAATCTGTCACGAGTACAATCCGACTTACAACCAGACTGTCGGGCCCTAACCTGGCCGTAAGCAGAGGACGGTCTATATATACGTCAATTTTTGTATTTCTAATGAATATTTTAGGTGATTAGGACATAATCTGGAGCAAATTCCACAGAAATATTTGTCAGCATGATTTCTTAAAAAATGAGTCAGTGGTTTGACAAACCTGATGGCTGTAAAGGTGAAGGAGGAGTAAAGAGAAAAAGAAGAACAGAAAAAAAATAATAGCGAGTTTCGTAATAGGTTCCTGGGATCTGACAACGAGACAGAACGTGTCCTCTGTCCGCGCGGAAGATGACATGCACAGCACCATATGCTCATTTCAACGGAGAGCATCAAGAACCCTGCTGACAATATTTCCCACACAGCGTACCCACAAGCAGCATTCAAATGTCCCAAAAAATCCCAATAACTTTTCCTTTGTTCATTTCTTTTGATTTTCTTAAGATCATCTTAAATGTTGCCTGAATTTCTGATTAGTAAAAGATGTGGTTGCTCCAAAAAGAAAAAGTCTCAACCCATACTTATCCCACAGGATTCCACTGAACTTTTCTTTTACACACAAAATGTTTAGTCCGGAATGTTTTTTTTTTCTTTGTGGGTTAAGTAGTTTTTTGTTGAGGATGATATACTTCTCACCACATTATCTCAATAAGAGAACGTCTGAGATGCTTCCACAAGTGGCGACTTTTGGTCAGATTGGTGACCATGGCAGCATAAATCTCTGGCTTTGGCCATTCATTCGCGTGGGGGGGGGGGGGGGGGTGGTGGTGGTCCCTGAATCTGTGGCTCACGGCCTACTCGGTGACCCATAAATGCACAAACATAACCCTTTGCTGAAACACACAGGTGACAAAAAACCTGGCTACTGAAGAGCTTCTACAACCACTGTCATCTACATGGCAATGGAAGTTATACCTCCTGCTATTACAGCTCCCAGTAAATTCCTGTTTATACTTATCGGTTCCAAGAGCGCATAAGTTTGTTGTCTGTTTTATTTTCTTAAAAGCAACACAATGGGCGAAAGCCAATGAGCAATAAAGACCACAAAACCTGTGGAACTCATATGTTGGTGACGTGTTAAAGGTCAGCAGATTTTTTCCAGGCACTTCAACACATGATATCAATTAAGAGTTCATCGCAGCTCTGACAACGTGAGACAGAAACACAAAGTCGCCAGTGACGAATGGTTTAAGGACACGTTGCAAGAGCAGGCTGCGCAGCTCTGCATCACGTCGACTTCTTCGCGAACGCGTGTTGTCAGGGGACGTGTGGAACGTTGGCGACGGCAGGCGGGACGATGTAGGGTAAATAATCGCGTGGTTTTCCTGGGCCTTTGCAAGCGCGGTCAAGGTCACGCAAGCGTCCGAAGCTGAAGATGACCTCAGAATGGCCGGACGCCTTTGATCAGCTCTCGCCACCTAAACAAACGTGAAGATTTAGGATTTCCCAAGACTTCGAAATGAACTGCACATATTTAATCTGTTTTCTGCAAACCCTGAAAAGGACGTGTTTATAATATGCGTTATTATTTAACTAAATTGCTCTTGTGGCCACAGGGGGAAAACTGTTTGTCCAAATGAGTACATTTCTGCTTTCTACAGATTACAGCAAAAAACAGGCTTTTCCCCCAAATCCCAAACATGCATAACAGCATCTGCTTGTGCTTAATATGATAAACTCTGATAACCGCCAGTTTTACACCAAGTGACTTTAACTGCACTGCAGTATAAAGTCTCGTAAGTATAACCGTGATTGTTTGGCCTTTGTATCCTACAATGAAAGCAGATGTGTCTGCTAATAAACACACCCTGCCAAAGAATGTACAATAACATTAAAAACACTGATTATTGTTTGGTCCTTTAATAATTTTAGGCTTAATAATTTATCGAGCCAGAATCTGACCGCAGTAGAGCGCAGTTGCAGTTCAATTTCAGCGTTTTCACTGCCGATACGAGTAAGTGCATTATCACGGTAATGTTTCTGCGTGACCGCGCAGCTGGATAAAGGAATTGACTAAACACGCAAAGAAATTATAACCGTAACGCTCAGAGTTCTTTTTTTTTTTTTTAAATAGCTGACGGTGTCACGAACCAAGAAAACGCAAACTACCATGACCTGACATATACATGGGAAAATACCCAGTTTTGGCGACAGAGAGAGAAACTAACGGAGTGGGAATATTTGGACAGAACTGCTTCACACCTGTAATACGAAATGCAGCGTTATTCTACACGTAAAGACACACTGCACTGATTTTTGGGAATTAATTCAAAATGTAATGCTGTGTATGAAAACTATCAGGTTGTGGGCATATTGTGCGAGATACAATTTTCACTATTAAAAACCGCTTGAGGGCATATTTAAATGAGGTGTTTATGGAGCAACATTCGCGCTCAACAATTATTTTTGATTGCAAAAACATTTTATGCGGCAATTAAGGGCCACAGCTGCAACATTTGTCTAATAGCAGGAATTTATAGTTTTTATAATGTCTGCCGCTTTTTGCATTCTGCCTTAGATGTTATTTCACGCTGTTACTGGCAACTAATTCTTTTTCATACAAGGAAACATGGGAGTTATTTGTTTCAAGCTGCTAATGCAGACTGCCAAACAGAAACTCCTGGCCAGTGACGTGACCACCTAGTGACCTTGAAAACTGTTTTAACTAAGTGAAAAATATCTCCCTCTTGCAAGGGGAGACATTTTTTTAAATTAAACGTACATGCAACGTCTACACCGTGATGCAGATAAATGGCACGTTGAATTCTTTCCCCTGGTTCTCCCCTTTCAATCTTTTGAAATCCAGCCCAAAACCCAAATAAATAAATGTTGATGCAAAAAGGAAATGGCGAGTTAGATCACAATTTTTACACACAGGTTTTTTCCATTTTGGAGCAGCCTCACGCCCCTCTCGCTGGAGATTGTGCCGTCAATAAAAAGGGAAACAGGTTTGGCAGTCGGACTCCAAATCCTCGTGGACGGTGCATCTGCTGGAAGAAAAACGCGCCTGGCTTGACGTCCTCGACTG
The DNA here is from genome assembly GCA_900497675.1 of Arapaima gigas. Lineage (NCBI taxonomy): Eukaryota > Metazoa > Chordata > Actinopteri > Osteoglossiformes > Osteoglossidae > Arapaima > Arapaima gigas. Next base: position 205,607 of record UFQX01000299.1, on the reverse strand, counting down.
AGGAACGGCCGCGTCGTCTTCAGCTCCCAATTATTACTGGGTGGTGCAGAATCTACGAAAGGGCATAAAACGGTGCTGGCAAGGTCGCCGAGGGATCCTGCCGCATGCGCGAAAACCCCACCGCCGCAGACGTGTCCTTGATGGTGACGCGGGCGGAGAGGTTCTCCCTCGTGATGATCGCACCTTGCGTGCATTTTGGAAGAGTCTCTGCCTGCCAAGGCACAAGTGATTGATAAATGCCTCGTATTCATCTTGATGAAAAATGGAAATTACTAAAAGATGCATTGGAACATCATTACCACAGGCTGGAAGGGTAAATTCTAGACATAATTTTTATTCCAGCCATCATTCCGAACAGGAAAGGGGTTCAGGAAGGAACAGCCCAGTAGCGTCTCTGAAACAGACATCTGAATATCAAACAGTGGACTGAACCTTGACCGACACTCAGAACTCTGCTGTTTGCTACCTTTTGCTCTTTAGAGAACCGTGACTTTTTCTTGTGTACCTGGCACTTCTCATAAGCTCCCGGTCCTCTTCTGCGCCCCGGCCAACCGCACCGTTCAGCTGAGAGGGGATTAACATCCCTCATACCTACGTTTCATTACTCAGGGTGCGCTATGTATGCTGTTGCCTCACGTGGTCCTTTCCTATTTGTGTCCCCTTTATTAAAGAAACACTGCATATTGTGCACATGAGCAAAATCTCCCGTGATCTTGGATTCATTGTAGAAGTTCAAAATGGAACGTCTAATAGGTTGCTGACAGCGACTGATTCACGGTGCAAACCCGGCAGTAAGGCGAGCACCGGCAGGTACTTTTTTCCACTTCAAACAAGGATGCACAACTAGAGAAGTGTGTGTAAGACAGGCTGGGTTCGGGGATCAGTCTTGGTCGTTGTTTAAACTCTACTCTGGCATAATGCTGGCATTGTGTTAATGGCGCAGAGCCCCCTTTCCAATTCACTCTGCTTCTCAAAGATTTAACCTTTTTCTATCACTTTTTGGAAGCTGGACAATATTTCCTGAGTTCAGTTCCACTGGGGGATTGAGAGTTGTAGTGGTGGGGGGGCCCGGTTTTTCCACAGCTGACTGCAGTGCTGGTTTCATGATGGTCAGAGCAGCAGCAGCAGACCCTAGTCCTGCTGTGAAAGCCACAAATACACAAAACCGCATGACACTTGACATCCAGGATGCACACACCCTGATGTAATCACTCAGACACACACACACACACACACACACACATACACATACACACACACAGGGAGAGAGAGAGAGAGAAAGAGAGGCCAGCTGGGGCGCTGTAAGCTCCTTGTCTTCTTAAAAAGGGGTGAGGGTCACAATAAGTATGGATAAAATTCTGTGCTGCTATTCATACTACTGCACCTTCAGATGAAAAAAAAACAAGACTAAACAGAGAAGAATTTTCCTAAATCTTTGATAGTGTAAACACAAATTTGTTCCTGACGGCATGTGTAAAGGAATCCAGGCCAGGGTGACTGCTCAGTGTAAACATCTTGCAGAGTGATTCTCCATCGATCAAACCCAGCACCCCCTCCCCCCCACATAGAAATGCCCTTGCTCTGTGTTTAACATGTACGGCCCCAACACCCCAAACCCCTGGGCAAGACCCCAAGCATCTGTCTCTCATACCCAAGAGCTCGCAGACAAATCAGGAGACACTTATAAAGCCGTGCTTTGATCCCCCTGAATCCACGACGTGTGATAGTAATATAAAGCAACCCCAAAATAAAAGGAATCTGAGTCAGACGGTACAATAGAAGGCATTAGAGGGCCCGTCGAGCGGCCGACGTGCCGATTGCATCGGACAGCTTCTCCTCTGCATTCACCACAGCTACAAATTAGAGCGCTTAGCAGAGCTTATGGTTCGGCATTCCGGCTGCCCTCTGCCTGCCTCCGTACCGCACCCTGCACTGCACACACAGCTCTCCAAACAAATACGAAATAGAAAGGAAGAATGCACAAATCAAATCAAATCTAATATTAGTGGAGAAAGGAAGGTTGACACAGTGCCTGCGAATAGGGCCACCTGCGTGGCCCCCGGCGACCCACTCGGACGGTTTACCAAGATCACAAATTCCACCCGAGGTTCCCTCACGTGGACTGTCAGTGTCCGCAGTGCCCCTCCTCCTCCATCTATTCACTAAATGATTCGGGTTCAACAGCCAAAACATATATTTTGTTTTGACATTTGCTTTCACCCCTGCTTAATTCCAAAAGGACTGCAGTAATGTCGGCTAAACCTGACGCACCGAAACAGTCGCACACGAGGGAAAATAATAATTAAAAAGCCGTGTGCAGGTTACATCTCTGCTGGCCTGGAGAAATGTCCCGAATGTTCACTGAATTACTTAACCCCCCCCCCTTTTTTTTTAAGCAGCAAGAATAGCAAATCACCCCCTCAAAAATTAAGCTACTTAGTAAACCTAGGAGTAATTAAGAGAAGAAATGCTGTCTGGATCACGCCCAAGTCTATTTCACTTCCCTATTAAAATGGTTATGGCCTTCATTGATCATGCTAATGGGGTAATTCCCCAGCTTTCTAAATCACGGTACTGGGATTTTATTTGAAGATAACGCACGCTGCAGTTTCCCAGTGCTGTTAATGTATGCGCATGAGTCATATTGCTAATTTTTCATGATTAAGTGCACGTGTTGGATCTTTAGCGCACTGGATTTGATGGATCGTTACACTGAAACGCGGCTGCCTTCTACGAGCAGAAGAGATTCAGAGCATCTTCCGCGAATGTGAACAGTCAGATTTTACTTTTTCCACCATCGGTCAAAAGAATGACAGTAAAGCACTGTGTTTATCCACACGGGTTCTAGAGGACACCTCTGGTCTGGTCAATGGTGGGGAAATGGAGATAGGCGAGCAGAAGAAAAAGGCAAGGAAAAAAAAAAGTAAGGCAAATAGTGCGCATTAAAACTGGAAGCTAAATATTGTTCCGCAAAGAACACACACTGAAACAATTTCGTCTGACCCCTGAATCAACTGTTGCATTACATTTTAAAAAACAAAGCTCTTACTGCATCCGTGGATTTTATCCAAAGAAGCAAAAAAAGTCACATTTTTCCCAAACAGTGGCAATCAAACCAACCCACTAGTTTTAGTGAAGGAGTTTTTCTTTGAGACCCCCCCCCCCCCTCGGCCAAACAGCGCAATGCTGACAGAAAGGGGAGGGAGAAGGTCACTGCACAGCTGACAAGAAAGATAGGGTTTCTATAATAGGAAGTTGTGTGTGGTAGACCCCATGGAGCACTTCTGAATCCAGCGCGTAATGTGCAGGGCATTAACTTTAAGGCTCATTTGAAAAGAAAACGCGAGTCTGCCCTCCTGAAGGTTCTCACAGAAAGAAAAGGGCCCATAGAAAACATGAAGCGAGATAAATGACAGAAGTGAAACGGCTCTCGAGCCGCAAGTAAACAGGACAAAGGGCCGCAAGAGCAATTATCAGCAAAAAAAAAAAGAAGAACAAAAGAAAGAAAAGAAATAAAATGGTAAGTCCATACATGAACCGGACTGGAAGACACTGACCACAGTGGCTGGGAACGGCTGTGAGCAGACGGCCAGCGTGGATCTGCCGAGGCTCAACTATGAACCATTCTGTTAAAATAAACAGACCGCGCCGTGGCAGCGTTTGCAGACATTGCTACAATCCGAGTGCGACGCACAATTGTTTTTACCTCTTGGAACTAAAGCTATATGGGTGACCTGTGGTGTGGGATAAGCAGTGCTTCTGGTGTCCCGCAGAACTGCTGGATCCCTTTCAGTATCCAAACTGTCTCGAAATTTGTCTCTTTCAGACCCGCTTCGGCCATACATTTGCATCGTGCTGCCTGTCACGCTCAGCTCTGATGGCTGCTCATGTTTTGACGGCAGGAGAAACAGTGGCATCACACTAAACTTTGACAATCATGTCCCTGCATCCACTGTTCTTTCTCCTGCACTTATCTTTTCTCTTTGTTGTACGTATATGTACTTATTTTTGTATTTATTGCTTATTTACACACTATCATCAATGTATACGCTTTATTTATCTTACACAGACACAGAATTTTTCCCTTAATCTACATGTCTATTATCCTTTATTATTCGTTGTCACTTTCTCACACCCCCCCGGTTCTGAGCACCGTGGACCCAAGGAGGTTCATATGTATAAGAGTGTCTGACCATAAGATTCTTCTTGATTCTCGACATACGTCACTGGAGAAAAGCATCTACGAGTGGTTACAGCTTCTTGTCCCAGTAGTCAACTCTTTGAAAGTTGTGGACAACAGGTTTTTTTTTTAGAGGCAAACAGGTAAGAGAGAGAGAGGCAGTCCGGCTCAAGGGCAGAAATCTCAAGCTAATTGGCAGACTTCAAAGAGCCGAAGACATTTACCGGAAGACGGCCCAGATACATCTTTACTTGAGTCCCCCTGTTTCTTTATTTAAGTGTGGCCAAATATTAAGTTCGAGGAGGTTATGCAAACACTTTGAAACAGCAATCAAATCCCTAAGTATTACTCTCAGACCTTCAATTACCGTACATGGTTTTCCTGTTCTCATTTTTCTTCTTTTTATACATACACACACACACACACACACACACACCTCTTAACTACAGCCTAAAACTGTAAAACTGACTAGAGAGATTCCAAAGCCTGCTAGAAGTAACAAAGACTGAGAGAACAGACAGTCCAAATCTCTTCTACTCTCAAGGGGTTTCAAAAGAGCCCAAACATGTGTGACCGAATCTAAGTGCCTGACATTTTCACCCCAAAATCAAGACGCCGGGCAGCAGAGGGACACGAAAGACGAGTGACAGCAATGTGAAGGAGGCTCTGCCCACTTCTTGGGAACGCAACCTGGGTTTTCCATTCCATCAACAACGCTATCCTAACAATGGGGGCCAAACTCATAACCCTCCAAAGCAAAACACGGAATGGCCTGGGAGTTTTCCGCTCGGCGGTTCCTCAGCGCCGCGCCAGAAAGCCGTGCAGCACATCTGCAGCAGCCGGAGCATACATTCAATAACCCCACAAAGATGTATATTGAAAAGAGAGAAATAAATCTGTCACTTTTAGCATTACACCCTTTCACACACTATCGCTCTATTTCCAGTCAAAGTAAGATCTCATTTGGTCGTTCTGCTTTCTCAAGAAATATGGATAACATATGCACTAATGTTGCTTCCACTGGTAGATATTCGTGTTATGCAGCGTGTTTGGGAAATGATTTTAATGGGTTGTCCCAATGCAAGAAAAGTTTCCTTGTGTGCAGCACCCAATAGGTCACGTCACTTATCTCACTCCCTGAATGGGCCTCAACAGGTCTCATTACACAGTGAAACCAGCCAGGGCCCACGATTAAACATCACACGGTTTCCAAGAAACGGCCGTGCTCTGGGCTCCGGGCTCCATCCTGCCTTGCTCTGTAGAGGAGTAGAAGATGGATCCTGCTCTGCTGCACACCAGCCCTCCTGCTTCCAACGTATCACACACTCCGTTTTTTACGTACAGATACACACAGAATGTGGACACGTCTGGCATTTTGTGCTTCACTGTGCAAGGCATCTGGGGCCCATAGTACAGAGATAGTAAACCCAGTACCTCGAGAGCTAAAGGTCTGTGGGATGGAAGAAGGGGAGTACTTGACGGAAAAGGGCCGCCGGTCTGCACGGGTAAGATGGCCTCCTATGTTGCAAGCGGGGTGGATAATGGTGCTTGGAAAAGATGGGGCCTGCGTGCTTCCTAAGGACAGAGTCTTTCTGAGCCTTTCAATGCAGAGGGGGTGCCTCTCATCTCCGACGTCCCCCCGTTGATCTCCGGAGCACCACATCCACACACCTCAGAGACGTGACCTGGTCATCTCGCTGTCTCACTGTCTGGACACGTTCGCAGTCTCACTCAACACTTCTTAGGATGGCCCCTTTTCCATCATATCGTTCACCTCATGGGGGGCTAGGATTATCTTCCCAGACTCCCCCTTCGGAATCCATGCAATGTTGGTCCCTTAATTCGTCTGTTGACGTCCGGGGCTGAACAGGGTACTTGGGGGGGGGGGGGGGGGNGGGGGGGGGGGGGGGGGGGGGGGGGGGGGGGGGGGGGGGGGGGGGGGGGGGGGGGGGGGGGGGGGGGGACAAAGTAGACAAACACAACTAACTCTTCAACAGGATGCAGAGACACCATGTGCCTTGCTGGTTCATCCTTTGCCAGAAGGCTCTCTGGGCCTAGTATCTTGGACCCTCAACAAGTTTTTTTTTTACTGTTTAATTGAAAACCGATCAGAGCAGAACAGCGTCACAACAACACGGAGTTGGTGGATCAAGACAGCACAGATGCATAGGCACGGCATGAAGGTTACGGGATTTAGCAGGCCAGGTAATATAGCACTTTGTAAGGAGATGCAAAAAGGTGGTCAGATCTGCCAGAATTCATTAGAATTACGCTGCAGGACAAATGTAAACGCTTCTAGTGGAAGAAAATTGCAGCCTTGAGTCGACTGCATATTTGTCGGGTGACTTTGTGTGTCGACTGTAGCGAGAGGAGACGGGCTTAAGCAAAGCTTTGAAAAGCTATTTGCAAACAACAGGCAAGTCCAATCTGACAGTGACTTTGCAAACGTGTCACATTTGATAGTGACCGAGTGACGGCGCAGCAACGGGGGTATCCGAGTGCAAGTCTGAGGCGGTACAGGAAGGGACACATTCTATGGCAGTGGAACCCGCTGCATTCTTTGTCTATTTACAAAAGGGGGAAACATGTTTGCACAAGAGCTCGTCTTTTTTTTTGCATTTGTGATTCGGAGCTCCGAGCGCGCAGGAAGCTCGGGGGTTTACACAACCCTCAACCAGCGCACAATGACCCTTTTCTTATTAATCGCCGGTAGGCACTATGAACGTAGGAAATAAATTTCACATTAAACGCGGCATCCTTTTGCCTGCCTAATCCTACTCTGTAACGTGAGGTGTCTGAAAAGCAACATGGGAACAATAAAATCTTTGAAAGTGCTGCTACAGAAGCATTAGATGACACATGTAGGACAGGGATAATTTATTGCTTCACTCACCGGTTTGTTGTTTATCCGAATTCGGTGAGATTTATAGCGCTGCCCGCTGACAGTTCACCAAACGATACACAAACAAGAGCTTCTTGAGAGTCCCTTTTGTGCTTCAGCTGCTGCGTTGCCAGCTTGTTGCTCATCACCTTGCAGCAGAAAGTAATAATTTACTTTAAATACTAGGTGATGCAATCGTTTTGTCTGCAACTTTGCCAGAAATAAACAAGCCTACAGTCTGTTGCGTTTGGAACTTAAAGTGAGTATATATGATAGAGAACACGCAGGCCGGTAAATATTAACTCACTTTTTTTATTTATTGCACAGCTCCTCTGTCTTTATGTCAACCAAACTTATTTCTCTCCCTTGCAGGACACGAGTTGAGCACCAGCACAGACTATCCAGGCAAAACCAGATCAGAAGAAGCCGTTTTCCTCTACGGGTTTCAAAGGATATGTACCATAAAGCTGGACCAACAACGCCAGATTCCTGCAGCAAAATATAAAACCAACAATACCACAAAAAAGACACAAGACACACGCTTCAAGTCTGGCCCACCAAGTCAGCCCATGTTATTACACAGCAGAATATAAGGTCTGGCATTTTGGTGGGTCTGGCGAAAACGTGATCGGCGGAGTCACATGGGGACAGTGTGTTAAGGCATACAGTGTTAATAAGACCACAGACGTCTGTTTCCTGAGCAAATATTTTCTGTAGAACTAAGAAACAGTGCTACCTTGCTATGCGTGACAGACCACACCAAAGTGTGGAACACCATCCTGAATATTTTTTTGCATGATCTGCAACATCTGCTAATAATCACACAATTTCTGATTTTGATTTTGTCTTAATTGGATTTTTTTTTTTTTTTATTCCAAGTCCTGTTAAACAGAAATGTTTACAAATGTTCTCTGCTTTTGAAATGCAGGGAAACTAACTGTGCACTTGCATGGACAGCAATATGGAATTTAAAACTTACTAAACTTCGAAATGAACCCATTGTTCAATCGTGAGAAACGCACACCCACACACTGTATGCCGCCTGCCTTTATGCTTAGTGGATTTTATCTTTTCCCAGGTACAGAAATCCATTCACAGTCAAATATGCAATAACAGAATGGCTCATAAAACGTCGTAATTACAGAGTTTCAATTGACTAGAAACACAGTTAACAAGGCAACTGTTAAAAAGGGAGATTAAAAAGAGTTATTGTTTGTCCCTGGGCACTTTGTGGCCTGCATCAATTTCTAAACTGCAGTTCCATCTATGCTGCGAGTCAATAAGGGCCCGGAGAAATGGTACAGACGTATGAACGGAGATGCTCGGATGTGTATCCGCTCTTTAATTACACAAATGAGCACCTCGGGCTGGCAGAAACTGCACAGACCCCTGGCCTGGAACCTCCGGCACATTCCGGAACACGGGAAGCGCTTGGCGTAGCCCACATGCGCCGATGATGAAACATTTCAACTGTGGCGCGACCCCCGGGTTACGCTCTCAAAGGTGTCCAAGTAAACAGCCTTGATGTTGAAACGGTGCCTAAATAAAGACGCCGATGTACTGATTACAGCGCCCTGTAATTACGGCAGCCAAAGAGTACACAATTTATTTAGTGCTTGAAGATTCCGCACGCCGCCGCCGCACACATGCCGCTCTGAAGGGCACCGTTACCACCTCATTAATCCGCCTTTCAGCGCCAGCGGCCAGCTTCCCTGCCCAGGAGGGGGGGGCGAGGCCGTGGCTGGACAGGGCCGGGCAGAAACGCAGAAACAAAATAATCGGCGGCATTGTGTCGGAGCGGCGCGGCACAGGTAGTGACATCTCGCAGGCCCCAGGCCACCGCCACCGGCCTCCTGCAGACCCACCGGCAATGCAAACAAGTCCTACTCTCCGGGCACCTGCGTGCCCCGTTTTTCTGTCCTTTCACCCTTCTGTCACTGGAAGCATGATTGAAAATGCCATTTAATTAAAAGTACATATACAAAGGCTGAATTTGCTGAAAGAGTTACAGATTTGCACGACGATAACTTCCAAAGCTATTCGAAAAGGGCCTCAGCGGATTAAATCTCAGTCAAAACAACGATATTGTTTCTAATGCCGTCCTTCGGTTCTGCGCGAGCTCTGCTGCCTTTCAGGAGACACACTAGTTTACACAGGAGTGTTTGTGTGCTGTTCTCTAACGTGCTGAGGCTGAGGATGCGTTCGTAAAACAAAACCCAAACAAAACAAACCCTTCCAGACAAAACACCATCTCTCACACAAACTTATTTTAACGACTATACATGCATTTTCCCGTCTTAGAACCCGTTGTATTCCTCCGACGGTCTTTCTGACTCATGGAATTGCTATTTTATGCAGACACAGACTCGGTGATTATGGTTATGGTGACTAACAAAGGCCAATAAAACTAATCAGTTCCTTATGAACCTATCACATTTCACATGGTAGATTATGTCACTTGCAATCATGCTTAACCTCCCTTCTTTTAAATATATATGTGTTTCACAATAATGGTTTGACCTGGATAACATTTATAATCCAGAGATAGATTTCTGGAAACTGTGTTCTGTCTTACTCAAAGATTGGCAGGGTCCTGCAGAGCGGGTGGGTTCTCTGAAGGTCAACCTTTCGATGCAACGAGAAGACGATGGAGACAAGTGCGCCTGGAGTGTGGGCAGAGGTAAAACGCTCAAAGTCTTACATCACTGGATGCATCACTACAGCAAGGTCTTCCTGTAAAATAAGGTCTTCCTGCAAGGTTTTTTTTTTTTTTTTTTTAAATTACGGCTTTTTCGGTGGCTCAGGGAAAATGAGCAACGCGCATGGTATTTTCTTGAGAAAAGAAATTTCTTTTCGGGGAAACATTTACCTAAAAACCTGAAAGGACCTTTATGTGAGGCTGATTGGTGAGCACCACTGTAATCAGCACAGAGCATAATAGCCCTGCAGAGTCTGACCTGCTCCGTGCAGGACGTCCACTGATGGTACCGAGACAGTCCAGACGGAGGAAAACAGGCTGAGCTGCACTGATTGGACCTACAATGTGCAATTACTATAAATGCTATTGAGGAGGCTGTAAAGAGCAGCACCCAGGTTCTGCCAAGACCTTAGGGCTAACAGTCTGTTCGTCTTTGTTGTACACGCCAGCAATGTTGTGCTGGACCTGTTTGATCCTCCATTTTTATGGGCTGCAAAGGAATGAGACAGCAGGAAGCGAGAACACCACACAGACTCCCTTACTTCTGTCCAGCTAAGTATCTTCTCTGTTTATTTCTTGCCCTTTTAACTCCAGCAACAGTCCTTTCGGTCCATAAGCAGGCTTTTCTTTATAATTCCGTATAAATGTTATTGGGCAAATACACATTCCGGTGGGACAATAAGAGGTGAGCTCGCTGCTATAGTTTTGCACCTACATTAAGTGTAATCTCCCCCTAGGCAATACTCAATTAATAGAAAAAAAAATCACACAGATTAAAAATTCTGACGTTATACGTTCAGTCAGCAGCATAACAGTGTGCTGCACACCTGCCTTGTGCTCTGCACAATAAATAAAGGTCCTGCTGTCACTCCATCAGCTGCCTTTGAACGATTGTAATATTACATGTCCACTGCAACACCTCTGTAGTCTATCGCCATCATCGTGTTGAACAGCTGGGAAACGACTGGACTAACTAGAGACAAAGCATCTTACTCCAGGAGAATGTGCTGGGCATCCGCACCCTGCTGTCCGCACCTCTACCGATGGCCGAAACTCCCCCCAGGGAGAAACCAAGGATGATCTCAGCAGAGAATCCGTCCACAGAAACAAGGATTTAACTCAATCTGCTGGCGAAGTCTTGACGCCTCCCACTGGAGCTGGAAAAAAGGCAGCTGTTTCACTTACAAAGCAAATACCATTGGGTTACTGTAAACCTGTGCACTGTGTTGTGCTGCAAGCCAGGTGGTATAATTGCATTTGGAGAAATTGGACTTCCTAGAGGACAGATGGTAACAATGACCACATAAAGATATTTTTCAGACCAGTTTTGACTACTCAGCCCCCCAAATAACAAAAGGAGACAGAACTCTAGCCGTCATTGGGGTCTCGGTGGAGAATGATCTACCTTTACCCTTTGGCAGGACGCGCCTTCCTCCCGTGGTAAAACAGAGTGAGGCTGAATTATTAGGCCTTTAGCAAAGTGCAGTCACACTAAATGACGTGTAACTGGAGCTCGATAAAAAACATCTTTATAGGAAACAATGCAAGCAGTCCTGGCTATAAAAGGGGATACGGAACTCACCCTAAAGCACACCAAAAAATGCGTTAACCAAGATATCAGCAAGCACAGGACATTTGCAGTAGTTAGCAGGCAAAATTATTACTCAGTGCTTTTGCTTAGTGTAGTATTACACGAAAACATCTTACCAAAAGATGTCGGTTAAGCAATGTAATTGCAGTCTATTATCTCTGGCAGAAATTCTCATTTTACTGGTTATATTGGACATGCTCAAACAAAGCAAAACAAAAAACAGAAGCCCTACGCGATTATTAAATGCTTACAGAGTGGAGCTTTACCGAATTCACTTTGCTTTTTTTACAGGGAATCTCTATAATCAGGCTTTCGATAGCATGACGGGAGCAGAACATTCTAAAGGAATTGAACTTTTTCTTTCTCCGGTTACATGGAAAACTAATCATCCTTTGCAGAAGAGATCATTTCAGTGAATAAAAAGATCTCCGCGCGCAACCTTCCACATAAAAGATGGCATGTTTCGCGCACACTGCACAGTACCGCTCTGAAAGTCTAAATCAACAGCGCATCAGTCGTGTAGTAAAGTCAAGGTTGTGTGTTGCGAGACTGAACACGCGCCAAAGGTGAAGTAACAGTTCCGTGATGAGCACTGCACACCATGCCCTTTCCCTTGACCTCAGGCTGTTGCCTGATGAAACGGAGTGCTTTTCCTTTGTGACAAACCCTTTAGCGTGTCCGTTTGGCACGGCCCCATGCAGTGTTTAACCATAAGCGGGTGACTCGGCGCGGGCAACCGCAAGGCGGGTCCTGGTCGAACGGTTATGTTTCATGTCGTCCGACCTCTGACCCCGAGGAGTCGCAGCTGGCTCGGCAGGCAGTCGGCCACCCCGGCTGCTCTTGTGTCCGTGTAAAGCGGCCCACAGACCGGCACCGGAATGGGTGGGGTGGAGGGGTGCTGGGATTCCCGAGTGGGCTGCAGCGGTAGACAGGTCATAGTGGAAGGGCTGGCAGGTGAAAACGGTGCAAAATTGTTTTCTCTTGGCCGCAGCGGACTGTTTCTGATGTCCATGCCAAGCTGTCCAGGAAGAGGGATTACATAAAGTAATGATTTAAATTTCCTCTTTAAAGTCACCATGCTGAAATAAGCAAGGCAGCCACAGTCACAAGCTAAAAGGTCCGTGCCTTACTGTATAATTCTTTGCATTTGTGAACGGCAACTTAACATTATTTTAATAACATATAAATATTCAGGTCCTGTGCTGGATGAGAGTCCTGGCTAAGTGCGTTTAAACTGGCTCTTCCCCGATGCTTCTAGAATAATCTCTGGACCACTGAGGACAAGTGGCTACTGGTGAATGAATAAATACTCAACTGCACAGTCCACCCTCGATTTAGTTGAACTCGATTTTACCCATTTTCGATTTTACAGACCATTGTTAAAATATTACCAAAAAAAAAACCTACAAAAATCACGAAAGCTGAAAAAAAAAAATGTACTTTTAAGAAAAATATCAGGAAAGTTTTGAAATTGTTACTAATTTTTTAGCCTTTTTGGAGAAAATAACTAATGCATGAAATAAAGTTAAACAATTTTGTCTCAAAAATGAACCAGTTGGAGCTCCAAGTTCCAGTTTCAAGTCCCCGTTGGCCTGTTGACCAGAGTGCACGTCATTCAGTCATTTCTGGACATAATTCACTGCACTCTATGCATTTTCCAACTATAATACTGAGTTTATTCAATTTTTTAGACACATTACTTGTTCATTACAAATAACATTAGGTTATAAATGTATTACTGTGGTACAGAGCGCAGTGCTGTACAGCACCACAGTAAAAAAAAAAAAAAAAAAAAAAAGTTACACTTACAATTTGTTTTTGGGACTTTTCCCCCTGGACTCAGAAATTGAGGACGATCCGTACTGTAAAATGAAGCGCATTAACTAATGTCTCTTTCAATGATAAAATATGCTTTGAATGTGTTTTCAGAATACAAATTAATTTTATAGTTTCTTAACTTTGTTGTCTGTATATTTGCTGCCATTTCACATACATCCCAGGAAACTAATTTTCTGATATCATAGACACCATTTCTGAAACTGACTTAAAAAATGAGTTTTCAAACAGCTGTTGCAAGAAAGCCAGGCTGCGTCTGCTATGTCTGTGTACCAATAAACATAATAAATACCATCTGCTCTGCATTGCAAATTCCCACATTCTTCACTCCCCTTTGTGATGCTAATTGAGAATAAGTGAAATCCATTTAAAGAGGAGGAAAAAAAGACACTGCAAACAGACCGTATGAGATCAAGAGACTGGAAAATATGTTCCATCATATACAGCTCAAGTGAAAAGCGCGAGCAGCGCGGAAAAGCAGTGTGTCTCCCAGCCCTCGGCCTGCTGTGGGACAGACTTTGGTTTATTCTGTGCCACGCATCCCTGCGGACAAAAGCGTCGGAGAAACGACAAGCGCGTTTTCACGTGCGAGTCATTTAACACGTTTTACGAAGAAACGAGACGCCTCGTCTTCCCAGCTCTGCCGCAGCAGTTCCCACGCGTGCTGTGCTTCTCTGCTTTCGCTCTCCTGGCCAATTCGTCAGGTGCAGGTATAGCCAAGGTGTGCTCACCCTGTACGGTTCAATGTGGGACTGTGCATGTGTGCGTGTGGATAGACCCATAGCCTAAGACCAAGCTGTATTATTGTGGACAGACTGAAACACTGAGCGTGAACATTACCAGTGGGGTGAGACCACAAACCTGTATATGGGGCGAGCCCGACTCCAGCACGCAACGCGGTCACGAGGGAGACACCGAGAAACTGCCACTGAACCCTATCGGCGAGGAGAGGCTGCACTTAAACTTCATTAGCAGGATGCCGCTGAATTCTCTCAGACTGCGGTTCCCAGCGAAGATGCCTGCTGCACAGTCTGCCGGCCTGCGCCACGCATTGCAAAGCCTTCAACTGTGACAGTCACCACCACAGGAACGCCCAGACGTGCAAAGGAGCAATTATACCAACCCCGACGCAAATCGAGCCGCTCTTTTGAGTCATGTTTGCTCTGCATCACACCAAGATTATTTCATAAATCCATGCTTTATGGCGCTGATTTGGGAACGCACCCCCGTGTTCGTCACTGGTCTCATCTCCTTTTATCAGGTGGATTGTTGACGCAATGAGGCGCAGCCTTACGTCCAGGTTGCCGTCCGATCGAATTGCTTCGGGATGCGGTTTCCAGCACGAATCAAATATTTGTTAAGTCTGTGTCCTTATCCACCGTTGAATAATTTCATTCGAGACATCAGAACGCAATCCTGTCGCGACACATTTCCTGGACCTTTCAGACTGGCCTCTGATTTAATCGGCAAAGGTTAAAATATTTAGTCGTTGGTATATGTGACTGTGCACTGTTAAGTATTTACACTTGAGACATGTTAGGAGAGCCCGAATGAAGGAGAATAAACTCTGCTGAAAGTGGAATAACAGGGAATCTCTCCAGAATCTTCTAAGGGTATCCTGTGATAGGCAAGAATGGGGGGTTTGTCCTACTGAGCCGCCGAGGCAGCACATGGGATATCGACTCTACGTTCAGAAACAACAGCTGAACAAAACAATCTCGCTGTAAGCTGTTTAACAGAATCTACCTGACTCCCTGACATCTGCACAGGATATATCTGGAACATCTGAGCTGTGATTTAAACTTAAGGCCACTTCGGGTAGCTCTGTTTTTGATGAAGTTATGAAACATAATTATTATTACAGATTTGGCAAGAAGTTTTGTGTTACTGCTGTAGTCCACACCCAGAGATCCTTCTACAAATATATCTTCGTGAGGTGACTAACTAACTTCCACCACAAGAGTCACCGTTTGGTCTGCATAATAGTTCTAATGAATTCCAAACCTTTCCGATCATCTTTTGGAACTTCTTAGGAAGGCTTACACAACCGTCCCTGCTAAACAGTGTAACCTTTTACACTCGTAAATTTGTATGTCTGTATATCTGAAAGTGTTTCCAATTTCTCACTCTGTCTGTGTTGTTATGACCCAGAACTGCGCTGCGTAAAAAAAAAAAAAGATTTAGTCGTGGCTGTTGTTTTAAAAAGTCATCTCTGGCCCAAATGGCTCGTTTACTGGCAGTGAAATGTTTAGATGTGGAACCAGATATTGTAAAACTAAACAAAGGCTTTACAACAAGTCGTAAATTTTAACAGCTTTTCAGTGCCTGCAGAGAATGCTGGTCACCTCATCCAGCAAACAAATTAGACAGAGAGGTGCCTCAAACGTGGGACCTCTTCGTACGCCGAGTCAGGCTGAAACAGTTTACGGTGTAGCTGGAATAAAATACATTTCAGCATTCGTAGGAGGCACAGAGTCACCCGTGAGGGTCTGGGGAAACCCTGGGTGCCATCCGATAGTTTGAAGCATCAGTCATCCTCACTTTCGTTGTTAACAGGTTACCTTTTTTAATCAGCAGACTAAAAGACGGGCTGATCCCGGAACAAAAAAAAAGGGCAATCAAACAAACATGCCGTTTTCCAGCACTGCCACTGGCACATACCTTTGCCCCTGCAATGCTGGGAAGTGGTTTGTTAAGCTATTGTTCTCTATTAAAAACTCATGTGTTTGTTCAGTACAATAAGGGTCGCTGCCTTGAGTGAAAGATTCCTTTGACATGGCAAAAAACCTCTAATTGTAACAAGGCCTGGCCAAATATACTTGAACCAAAGGCGGCCCTGGGATTCATTAGGCACCGCTAGATTTCATGTACGATCATATGATGACAGTTTAGCTGCACCATGTTCAGCTTTTTAATCAAGCGCCCACATACCCGCCAAGGGAGGGGACAAGAGATGACTCCATCACGGGGAGGGGGAAATAAAAATAAAAAAAAAAATCTGATCGCTTACTTAGAAACGAATAAAATAAAAATGTGTGTCGGATGACAAAAAGTGAGGTAGTGCGAGAAGGACCCTGCTGAGACACATATGGCACATGGAAAGTTTCTATGCCGCACATGTGGAGAACAAAGACTAACTAAACTCCATTAAGGACACGCTGGGGAAGGGGGGGGGGGTTGTCCCACTGCAGAGGAGCCGGTGTACTGTGTGGATGTGCCTGCGACCTCTCCTCAGTCGTGCCCGCCGCCAGGTGACCTACTACACGCCGCAACCCAGGGCACGACTGCTTGGTGAGACGGCGTAGGCGATAAAGGTCTGGAAAGAATGCAATGGTGAGAAAAAAAAATGACCACAGGGCCTTCTCACCTGTTTGTATTGCAGGGGGTGGGTGGCGGGAGGGGGGCAGGAACGCGCACTAATAACCCCACTTTGAGAGATTGCTCACTGCAAACATCCTGTAAAGCCGTTTCCAGGAAGGCTGCCTTTACTGCTGGGAGCCGGGACCAGGCAGGGGTGCCCTGTGGTTGGGTGTTCTGGGTTACTATAAACATTCGTCTGTCTTGTGACTCCCTTGTGCGCTGACAAACCATGCGGGTATTTAATAAACACAGTGTTATGCTTTTTATGTGCGGTTTGGGCACACAACAACACTATCAAAAAGGGTAAATCTACACTCTTTAAAAGATAAGAGACCTCACTCATCTTTTCCACAATAGATGCCGGCTGGCCGCTAAACCGCAGCCGCGCGTATTTAAGGCGCTCAGAACACACATTTGCATTTTATGAGACGACGTTTTCCTTTTTGATAAGCCATGGGATCCTGTCAAATGTTGCTTTCGCTCAGGCCCTTTTCGTTCAAGTGAGCACTGATTCATTCGGCAATCTAAAGCAAATATAAACCAATGTTATTAATTGCTCAGCAGAGCAATAAGCCTCTCATCAGCTTCGTGAAAGGCATGTTTTCTTAGCAACCCATCTTACAGGCCGCCAAACTTGTGTCAGCACGCAATGTAAGTGAGACGAGTAGCCAATGAGAGGGGGCACCGGGTGTCAAACATTTCAACATCTTCCCTTTTCCGCATTGCAACTCCAGAGCAACATGTCAAAATATTACTCGCCCGATGACATCTAGTCAAGGCACGAGTGCTCTCACCAAGATGGGTTCCTGGACAAAGAACGAGTTCCTTATCAAAGATGGAGTTTGGACCGGGGCACGAGGCTCTGGGAAACCGTTCTTTGCAGCACTTCACTACATCTTTCTCTACAGCGATGCCCGCGTGCGGGCAAATGCTGAGTATGGAAGGATGACTTCTTCTTTTTAGGGTCTGTCTACAATCTAAGACACAACAAGAACTTAGAGCAATCTCTATTACAAAATACGCGGCTCCTCGTGACAGAGGAGCACTTGAGCAACCTGGCTCTGTGGTATTGCACTCTCTCAGAAACATTCTGTACTTCTGTCTCACTGGAATTAGGATGAGAAACTCAGCTGCCTCCTTTGCTACATCACCCCAAAAAAGGCAAAACAGAGTTGTTTCTGGGTCACTCTGGATATTCCCAAACTTGTCATTGGCAATTAAAGCATTTCCTTCTGTGGGGGGTCAGTATCTACAAACCAACAGAGGAAACCGCTTTAATTTGTCACAATGATAGCCAAAAACTCTGAAAGGTTATGCAAATAGCCAGGATGTGTGACAGAGGCCAGACCATCTCAGCTGTGACAAATACAAATAAAGTGCAGGGAAGGAACTGACAGATGAGTGTATTTGCTGTGGGGCGATGGAGGGGGCGGGAGGGGTACAGGTTAGGTGACACCGCCACTCTGTTTTAGGAAGACCCACCTCTCCTTGAATGGAGAAAAGGGGAAAGGTGGAAGGGTGATGAGAGGCAAATGGGGCCTTTTTTTTCTTTCCAAAGAGAAACCCCACCCTCCATCCCTTCTCCGATGGGGCCCCGTCTCTGTGTGTGTCCCTTTGTTGTTTTGTTTTGCTAGCGATGTCTCTGAACATTGCAAATAAGGGTCAGTGCAGTGCAATGGAGGGCAGAGGCTTCAGCCTGACTGACTGACACGTCAGGTGTGGCAATGTGCTCCGCAGGTAAAGGGTTTACATTCCAACAAGGCAGAAAGGTGTAAGGCTCGCCGTCGCGTGATGCCAGCAGACAGGCTCGGTGCGGCAAAGGACTCCCATTGTGCTCCGTCTGAACTTGTGTTTAACACCTTCGTAAATTTATGCATTATGCAGGCACGCAACAGAATACGGCAACACGTGAGAAGTGCGATTTTACAGTAGGTGCCTTTCTAAATTTGAAGTTCAAATCAGGTGGGAAACCACACTGTTATAAGAAGGTTGAGCTCAAAAAGTGAGTATGGCTGACAAAAGGTATCCAATAATGAAAAGGTCTGGCTTTTTAAACGGAGATTAGTTTTCATTCCCGTAGTCTTCGGGAAATAATGGAAACCAGTTTCCAAACTGTGCAATTTATATGTTTTGAATATTTTTCACGTGGTTTTTCCAGACTCGTGCCTTTCTAGCGTAGCTGCCACCAGTATTAGGGTTTCCGGGCTTTATTTTCCTTTTCTTTTCATTTCTTTCTTTCTTCTACAGTGCAGATGTAGAAGGGAAAAACAAAGTTCAACATAAATTACACTCTATCCAAGGTAAGAATTTCAGACTATTTTTGTCCTGACTGTAAATAACACCACACTATGTGGAGGACGGCAACACTGGAGCCTAATTAATCTGACCGTGACATAAAAAATAAGATTTATTCAAGAGCTCAGGGTTACAGGGTAGACTTTGTGCAACAGCATCCATCACCACAAGCCGTCTTTAAAGTTACACAACGGCATGCGAAGGATACTAATTGGCCGAGGTAGTGAATTACTTCCTCCCGGTTCACTTCCTCGTGCCGTAATTATTAGGTACGTGTGATAAATACCAGCCTTTCCTCGTCTTTCCTTACACAGGTTGCCCCAAAACAGGTCTCCGGTTCGCTTTGGCTGCGGTGCCTGATTCAGAATCCCGTCCAACGGTAACCCAGACAGATGGAAAGACAGAGTGGTAACACACCACACCGCTTTTTCAGCACGGAAAAGGGTGGGTGGGGGGGGGGTCACACCTTTGTTTTTTTTTTTGTTTTTTTAGTCAGGTGTAACTCTGCAATAGCTTTACAAAACAGAGCCTGTTTAAGTAAGAACACTAAAAGCATTTGGTGTTATGGCACCAGTGCAGAAGAGAGGCGAGGGAACAACACCAGAGCTGAAATGGTGCAGTCAAAGTCGGGATTTTAAAACAGCAGAGTCAATATTGAAACTCCACACAGCAGACCCCCTGGAGATAAGGTCTACAGCACGGCCTGCCAGGACCTTGGAGGACACGGTTGAAACGAACTAGCGCCAAATTATATTTTCATAGCTTGCTTCTATATTTTCACAGGATGTCCAAGAAAGGGGTGTTTTCAGTACATTTAGACAGTCAGTCACGTTCAAGCAGGCAACGCGCTTTTGCGAACAAGCCATGCAAGTAAAACATTTGCCGGACACGAGCGCCTAGTGGCTCCTACTCGCAAACCCAAGTTTGAACATCTGTTTTTTCCCCACTTTGTGTTTCGCCTGAGGCTACGGCTGAAAACCGCTGGTTCTTCCGCTAAACTATCCAACCGCTGCCCAAGGCTCACACTTCTGCCAGATGGTCGCACTGATAGGCCGAAGCCACGCAAGAAGGCAAGCGGTGTTCGCTGTAACACAGAAGAACGTGGCAAACGGTTCAAATAAGGAGCCATGTTTATTATTAACTGGCCATTTAGAAATTTATGCAATGATTTACCTGCTGAACAGCACGGCAATTTTTACTGGAACAATCCAAGTCTAAGTACTGTGATCCATGGTACCACGAGTGTAAATCCAGCTAGCTTCAGCATTTCGTAAGCAAACAAATCACGACTATATCAAGAATCGAGAACTGCTTGTTGTAGAACCCCCTTATGCAGCAGGTATACAAGGGAGCCCAGAATTAATTCCTTCGGTTCCACGGTGCACGGAATCCTGAGAAGAGAAACCGTGCAAAAATAAATGTGTATTTCCCATGCTGACCCACACGTGTCTCTTCCGAGCTAAACTAAAAGCAGGGGCGAAGCACACCAGCTGCCTATTTAAGTGTCTGGATCTCATTTCTATCATCTTAGCATTTCAAAATACACAGCACAACTGTTGAGAAAGCGCTGTGACCAACACAGACACTCAGGGCCCTGTGACAGTCCCGCTTCTCATCTCATCCCTTTACACTGTCACTCTGCGTGATGCTCCACAAAAGGTCCGTTCTCCAAACCAATGTCACATCCATCACTGTCCGTCTGGCTGGCAAAGGCCTCTCTGGCTTCGGATTAGAAATGCCGCACTTCTGTCATTCATCAGTTTCGCACATGTGACGCGTCTCCCCTACCAGCAACATGCGCTGCGGATTTGGCGCAACATCGTTGGTTGCCATGGCACTGCGACTTCGTGAGCGTCACTGCAGTACGGACGTTTGCGTTTAACAGTCAGCTACTTCTTTCCCCCAGGTCTTCACCTGTGCCGCACAAACACACACACTGGAGACGTGTCCGACGATAATGAAAACAACACTGCTGTCAGTGCAGGAAAGAAAATGAGGGATAATCGCTCAGGGATTAATCGGTCCAAAAAGTAATAAGCAACAAAAGGAATATTACAAAAATGCATTACCTTGTTGTAAATACACAGAGACTCGTATCTTTTTCATGACAGAACGTCGTAAAGAGTTGCATTTTTGCCGTCACTGGAAGTAAGAAAATTTGAAAAGGTAAGAAATAAAGGGAAATGTGTGGGACGCGCCACAGAGGCACCCGGATCCCAGACAGACTGTCTCTGGTGCCTAATCTGCGGACGGATAAATCAATATTTGCCACAGGAACATAATGAACAAATTAAGGCATTTGACTGTGAACGGCGCCCCGCGCAGGTGAAATACGGCACCAGGTAGCCTCTCCCCACAGCAGGAGCCATAACTTCAAAATGGCAGCGGACCTCGCCTTGCGCCGGCCCAGCCGAGAAGGCGCCGGGACCATCCGGGTGTCAGCGCAGCGCCCAGCAAAGTCATCCCGAGACACCGGCCTGATGGGAAGAGCCTCGAACCCGATTACATGGTACCTGTGTTCTGGGATCATAAACCATCTCACATTCAGTGGGACTGCCATTCCTCACAGGAGAGGAGTGAGATAAAAAGCCTTTTGAAGCAGAAAGACCCGAGACATAAATAACCGAGGAGAGATGTTTTTGCTATAGTTCAAACTCTTCGTTTGGTGACTATCTGAAACTTCAGAGTAGCTGAAAAATGGGGATGAAGCGTGCAGGAGGAGCACATGACAGAGGCACCGCGGAACATGCCTTGCCAGTGACGTTATATTGCACATGCACAACGAAAACACACATGTCACGGGGCGTCCGGGGTAAAGACAGGAATGATGAATGGTCCCGCTCCCCCGCACGGATGAAACCGGGTCCCCGAGCGCTCGGGCGGGCTGGGGGCTGTGGAAAATGACAGCGGGGATGATGGCGTGTGACTGGTGGGCGACAGGAGCACTGGGATTCCGCCCCTGTGACCCCGCCCACACACATCGATATCAATCAAAACAAGGCCTGTGGTGCCACGGCAACAGCGGAACAGCATATCCGACTTCACGGCAACAGAGGAAACCTCCCTCCAGTGGAACCAGCCTGGCGAAGCCGCATTTATTGCCCTAAAACACATTACTGCTTTTCTTTATCCATTTAGCTAGTGCTCGTCTGCCAAACCACCTACAAACGTTAAGGCTGTCCACTGAGACATTTACAAGAATATATTCATTTATACAGCTATGTAATTTTTACTACAGCAATTGAGGATAAATGAGCGAGTCAAGCCCACGTTTTTATTGTGAGGTACCAGCTCTAACCATGACGCTCATCCAGCACGAAATCCAGTAAACAGTCAGGATCCACCTTACGACATGTAAAACTTACAGCCGTCTGTGTCTATGACGGTCGGCCCATGCGTACTGTATAGAAAATTTATTTAGAGTCGCTGGGATGGTGTGTTGGAAAGCCAACTACATCATCAGGGGAAGTCGCGGCAAGCTGAGAAAGTTTAGATAAGTAAGTAAATAATTGGAAAGCACTCTAATTTCTTTAAATATGGCGTCTAAAAGAAAAAAGTGAACGTGCTGATGAAAAAACAGAAAGGCAACAGATATGAAGTTACAAATCAAAATCGCAAAAGAACATGGAGGTAAAGTGGTATCAGTGCTGCCACGTTCACTCTGGATTATTGCCCTCAACAATATTGACCGAAGGACAAATACGGGAGGCCGCTGAAGGACCCCGTGCCCGTGAAATCGATAATTTTGACAAAGCCAGTAAACACAACGCGATATAACCATAACAGGCTAAACCCTTTTGTTACTTGTAACTATTGTTTTTCATCCATTTACGTACCCAGTGCTTTATTCCGGTTTGCAGAAGCGTGTTCTGACCATCCGGTCATCGAGCTGATGATCAGCTGGTTGTCCTACTGGAGGTGTGGTGTCTCACTGGGGTGAGCGGACACACAAAGCCGAGCTCTGACGCACTCTAGTAAGACTCTGATGTGGATTTATTAAGAAAAAGAAGCTTTTGATCACTTAAGGGCATGGGTGTTTATTTTTTGTGTACATAAACGTCCTTGTGGCCCTCAGTGTGACTTTACTACAGGGGACAGATGGCAATGGAGACGGGCACGACAGGCCTTATCGCACGCACTGTCATCAAAGCCCTTCCCAGGTGTGTCATCAACAAGCAGAAAGGCTCTTGTGGACGGAGTGGACACCGCAGCTGCTACGGCACGCCGGATCTAGGTTTTGATGCACTAATTCAAACATAAAACGGAACACATGAGTCTGACTTTGATGTCCCTGCTTTCAACCACTCAAGGACCATTTTTACAGGAAACCGCTTGCATCATGGCCCCAGGTTCAAACAAAAATCTAAAGAAAAGCTCAGCCTGTGTCATCACTTCCCCGATAATGGGCAGCGACCAAGAGGCAAACATTTAAATCTTCGCTCTGCAGCATTTCAAATCCACATGCAACTGGCCTCACTGTAAAGACAGAGATGGCAGAGAGGCTCTTCAAAGCTGCTGTTAAAAGCAATAACACAACAGCACATCTGCTCTCCTGCCTCCTCTTCCTGGACCACTGTGGTTTTACAAGAAGCCCTTGGAACTCCAAAGGCATCACAGCGTACAGAAAATGTGAGGCCTCCTTCTGCGTTCAGCAGCAGGGAAAGAAAAAGAAAAAGAAAATTATGCTCCCCTCACATTCAACCCAAACCCAACATTAAATCCTAAGACCACACCTTTCAGAATATGTAAATTAATATACACTGGAACTGAATGGTTGAGGCACTTTTTAAAGCTAAAAACAGCTGCTAGTTTAGTTAATTTCTTCACCGTGATATTTTCTGAAGTTACAAAAGTGAAGCCACCCTGCATTCTATGCCCACCCTTTGCCCGGTAGTGAAATGCGTAACAGAAACAGGGGTGTAGCACCTTCTTCATTCACCTCACCTCCACAGTGTTTACAGCTTGTGTGTGGCACTCCTGAGGATTGGCAATGAATAATAAGATGAGGAACATTGTTCATGTTTGTGGGCTGAATCATTCAACTATGAGAACAGAAGAGGCGTTTGTGGAAAGATCGGATTTTCCTTCTCGGTTACTTTATTCTTACTGTATTCTTACTTCATTTTTAAATAGAATTAATGTCTCTAGATTGATTTTGGGTAAGGCCATGCAAAAATGTGGGATGCATTTGTAAAATACCCAAAAAAATCAGTCAAGGGATCGTTATATCATTAGGCTTTTACCGACTGTGTAAATAATAAAGAAATTTCACTGTTTTAGTTTTAAAATCTGAGCTTTTCACAGAAGCTAAGCCATGAACGAATAGAGGAAGATCTATATTATGATTTTTGACTAAGGGATAAAGAAAAATTACTTATAAAACAAATCACCGGTAAAATAAACCGCTCTCCTACAATTCAGCCCATCTTGCTGGAGGAAAAAAAGGAAGCAAGAAGAAGAGGAGAATGAGTCAAACGCGAGTCATTTATTTGGTCTCAGATGGTGAGGAGATATCATCTACAGCCTCATGTACACACACAGTATGGTTGCTCATCCACTGCCATCTGTTTGAGAACACCCTCTTGACCTCATTGTGTCTCATGATGTCAAGTGGTTTTTACAGCTACTCTTTCCATCCTCCATCTCTGTAAAATCATCCTTTCTGAGTTAGGAGAGGGAGGGGAGGATAAAGTGCAAATTTCTCCCACAGGTACAGAGAACTCAGCTCTCCAGTCTACTCAACCAGCCTGTGGGCTACTTATGGTGGCTAAACACCGCACTCAGAAGACAAAGATGACCCTTAATGCCAGACTGACTTTTTCATTTAGATACAAAAAAATTGAGTTCACCTGAGTGGAGAAACAACTTGTCAGGTGTTGGGTGGCCGAAACAAACGGGCAATTCTACATCACTACAGTCCCTTTTGGATTTGTCCACGTTTCTTGTCTGTTTATCTACTCAACACCTTATCATCCATCCACATTCATCTGTGTATCCAGTCAATCTATTTATCTACTTACCTGTTCAATGTCAGCATTTTACTGTGTCATCATGTTTTCTGTTTAGTGTTTTGTGCACTGCGGTCTGGGAGAAAGTACAGAAACTACATTCCCTCTTTTCACAACAGCAGAACAAAAGAAAAGTGAAGTTGAACCTTGAACCGATGATGTTATAATGGGCATTACTGTGGAGGCAGCAGGTGGGGTATAGGTCAAAGCTGAGACTTGCACTTGAAGGGCCCAAGTCCAAATGTCATCACCTACTGTAGCACCTTTCAACAAGGTACTTACCATGAATCGCTACAGTAGACATTACCCAGCTATACAAATGAGTAAATAATTGCTTGTTGCTTTGGAGAACAGCATTAGCGAAACAGAAAAATATAACACAAATGTATATACAAATACTGGGGAGGGGGTCACCTGAGGCTTGCCTGAGCATCAGGGGGAGACATTCCCATCCTCACCCCCTTGTTACACTTATGGTTTATGTACGTGAGAGAACAGGAGGAATACGGAGCTTACAAAGTATATATTGTCAAACATTGTTCTGGCAACATATTAAACCAGTGCACTGAGGCACCGAATTTCTGAAACTGCCAAGTCGGGTTATTTTTTGAGAGGTCTTGTCGGTCATTAATGAAAGTCACCTGGAGTTAATAAGCCTTAAGTGCAGTGATTAGAAGCTGGAAACAAAGTTAGCATAGAAATTTGGTCAAAGGCTTGGTTTTTATATAAGAAAATGAGAACAAGCTTCAGTACCACTACCGTTTTTAAAATAAGCACATCACATGGCACAGATTCACAGGCTTCATTATGGCAGACTTCTGAGGACAGTCTCAATAGTGAATACTGAATAAAACCCTCAAAAGCCCTGAAGAAAAAAAATGGTCAATTGTGGAAATTCACCCCTTTTGTACTGTTAATTCATTTTTAATTCTTTTCTTTTCTCTCCCTCTTCACGAATTCCCAGATTCCAGCACAAACAACTGTCTAACATCTTGGCTGGACACTGCGGTCCATGACAGAGCATCTCCTCTGGGACATGTTCTTTTGTTCTTATTTTTTCCACTTTTTTATGGCAGCAAACATACATTTCTGATGCTGACAGTTACTGGCCTGGCAACAAATGTTAATATCCAACATGATCATAGAAGGAACTTCACAAAACGGAACAAAAATCCACAGTAGGGGAGATGTCTGATTTGTCCTCACCTTGTCTATCCAGAATTGTACGTTTTCTGTGTTACCACAACAACCAGCAACCCACAAACTGCCCTCCCCAAAAAGGCTGTCTGTGCCACACTGTCTGGTGACCTTCCTCCCTGCAGTCTCTAGAGCCACATCCTCACCCTCTACCTCCCCATGTTTAGACCTCCAGTCTTACAGCTGTAAAACTGCCCGGGTGCTATTATAACCCTGCTAATGTAACAAAAGATGAGTTTACTTAGCACTGTACCAACTGTATACACCAGCCAAGTTTACTTGAAAGAGGAAAGAGACTGTCAAAAATCCTACAGTAAACAAAGTCAAGCAGTCCCTTCAGAAACGTAACCTTAATTCATACTGACAAGCCATTTACATGTAAGTGGATTCAGATGGGCCCCTATGGGGCCCCCTGTCTAGCGCTGCCCATTCTTTGCTCCGCTTGATTTTTTGCTTCTTTCTCCCTCTTCCAGGGATGTGCTGTTTTAAAGCTCCATTTCAAAGATTTTTATTTATACACAGACACACAGACATGTACACAACATAATTTTGCAAGAAGCCAAGGCACCTCTACACTGGCTTGTACTTAATGTGTGAAACACAAGCCGAATCGAATCACAAGTGGATGGTGACAGTGGCTTTTTAACAAAAGAGACATGCATCAGACTTGCTGTCTTTACAAACCTGTTGCAGTCTGACAGGTAAGAAAGTAGACGGTAAATAAATGTGGGAATTTGCGGATTACTCTGCCATGTGGGACGCCGAAAACGTTCTTTATGTGAATCACTAATTGAGTCAAATTCATTTCAGTTTTCAAAACATATTCACATTTCTATATAACTGTATGATACAGAGTGTCCTCGACTTACAACATACTCACACTTATGGCGGTCAGTAATTATGAATAAATAAACAATAGCAATGAAAATTTTAAAAATGGACTGGGTGAAATGACAAAAAACTATGATCACCAGGAATGAGCGTCTTGCAGGCAAACAAGTATACATGAACATCTTGTAATGTATAATATTCAGTACCTGTAGAACACATGCATGGTGTCATAACATCTAATAACAGCTGTATGAAAACACATACAGAACTATGAAAAATGTTATGAAAATGTAATAAAGCTGCACTAAAACATTGCACATGTGTACCTGCACTGTAACGACAGCATAAGGTGAATACCGTACGAGACTATGTGCTACACACCCACCCCACCCACACACAGCCAGCAACCACCTCCTTCTCATGACTCACACAGTGTTAGTTGTTTTCACTGTTATACCATACAAGATGCGGCAGGTTAATTCGGGATGTCTTCCCATTGTTGTGCTTCTCACAGAACTGAACTCGCACCGAAAACATCATGCACGCATCCCTCTCGTCTCCCAAGCCATAAAGCATTATATCCTAACCCAGCATGACAGCGTCACTAAACAACTGGCGCTGCGTGCAGACATGACAACAAGCAGGAAACATCTTGCCACGACATTGAGTTTTGAGGGTTTCGGTGGCTGGAAATCCTCTCCCAGACACTTCTGTTTACTACATCTGTCTTTCAGACAACACAGAACACTGAAGTATTTAAAAAATCTTATGAACAGACTGTACTTTTTTAAAGGAAAGTTTAGAAAAAATACAGTAGTGAATTATTTAATAATTGTATGGATAATATAGCGTGGTACAGTAGTCACCCAGTAGCGCTGTTGTCTTTCAGGGCCGGTTGGGTGTGAGTTCAAATCTGGCTCAGTCTGTGTGGAGTTTGCATGTTCTCCCACGTCTGTGTGGGTTTCCTCCATGTGCTCTGGTTTCTCCCCACAGTGCAAAGACATGTGTGTCAGGTTAATTGGTAACTACATTGCCCACAGTGTGTGGTCACCCTGCGATGGACTGGTGCCTCATCCAGGGGCAGTTTCACTGCCTTGCCCTCTTTACTTCTGGGATATGTTCCAGACAGCCATAACCCTCCTCAGGATAAGCAGTTAGGAGGAGGAGGACGGATAACATACTGTAGCCAGAAATAAAACAAAATAGGACAAAAAAAATCAACACACATTGAGAAGAAGTTACTGCATGGTGGAGGACACGCTCTGTCTTCTGACTTACACCCAACGCGACTTATTACCCGGCTGTTGGTCCCTAACCCGGTGGTAAGTCTTCGAGAAATGATCACATTTCTTTGCTCTGACTTGCAAACTCATGCCGAACACAATATCCTTGTTCCAGGTAAAATGCATTGTTTTAGATATAAATCGAGGTTAAAGCTTGCATTTAATCTCTCTGTCTTACTAATGCACCAGGCAAACATACCAATTACAAAAGGATATTAAAAGGGATTTTAATTTATCTTTCCCCCCATTAACTGTGTTGAAAGTCAAGGCCACAGATAATACTCTGAATAAACCCAGTTAATGTTACCAATAAATCCAAATGCATTTCAGAGAACTCTGCTTCAGCATATATCCTCCAATTTTTATCATTTTTACAATATCCCTGGAACAGCAAATGACCTCTGACCTTTGGCTCATCGGCCTCTATGAACCGTCGTCAAACTGGTTGACCTGGGAGCTTCGGCTCTATCTCCTCAGGCCGATGAGGCATCCCTGAATGCCAAAGCCTCCCCTGGTGGATTAAGGGGCCTTAGCTTGAGAGACGTCAGGGGGAAGACAACTGCCATGCCAGGTGATGGTGATGGCTGGTTGCGGCCATGCCAGAGCGGCTCTGAGCTGTATTCCCGGGACCACACAGAAGGCCCCAGAGCACAGGGAAAGGCCTAGCTGTCACCGGCGGAGCTCCTAATCCGGCCCAAACCCTTTCTGGGATCACGCTTCTCAAGCCCTCAAGAATGCTTGAAAACACCCAAGCGCTCTGGTTCTTTTTTGTCCATGCCACCCCCCTGCCGCTTTCCCTCCACACTCTGACCCTATCACAACCCAAGTGTTCACACCTGAACCTTATGACATAAAACAAGGGTTAAAAAAGAAAACAGAGGTGAAAGAACATTCCAGCTCCTAAGAAAGGTAGAGGTTGAAGGCGCACTAGATGAAAAAGGTCTCCAGGATTAAGTCACTCCCTCTCTCTGCTGCCTTAGGTGTGATCTTTTGCTCCGACCCCAAAGGGTCCTTCACACTAGCGAAAATATTGTTTTATCCAAATGAAAGCAAACAAAGCCAGGTGTCTGAGACCCCCAGCAGGAACACGTGACTTATTCTGGAATGTGATGGATACCCCACCACATCCCCAAACTCATCCCTCACAAGGACCACGTGCGCATTGCTGTATCACAATTTGTACTGTTCACCGTTTACATGTGCTGCTGTCTAAACTCAGACCAACCCTAAGATGAAATGATTTCATTCTGCTGTTTAAGAATTGTGTCGACAGGAAAATCTGGCTAAATCCATTACACCGTCCTTGGTGAAGCATCTGGACTTGTAGGTCTTCCACAGGTATTTATGCAAAAAATATATGCGTGAGTGTGTGCGCCTGACAGATGGTGAGAGAGAGAGAGAATGGGAGAGAGCGCATCTGTGTGGATATGTGCTATGTTCATATTTCTTTACTTCCACAAATTCAGGGTTTGTTATAAACAGATTTTCCAAACCACTGCTAGGTTAGCTGCTACTCTGCGCCTCAGTTTATTTGAGTTCTCACTTTATTTTCTCGATTCCTTCTCTTCCACACTTGGAGGGATCCAGAAATGTGACACAGTTAGTGAAACGAGCCTTGACATTCAAATTCGGAGGTTAGGCAGGAGGTTGGAAAACAGAGAAAATGATAAATGTAAAAATAAACCAAGATAAACACCACCAAAATGGCATGTTAATGAGACAACAATTATGCTGTGGGGTGGAACAAGGGGTCCTCTGTGCGCAGGGTTACGGCTGCCAGCGCTACTTGAATGACAATCTCTTTGGTTTTCCGCTCTGAGTACCACCCCCGGAAACACCGTTCGAGACGAGCAGCTAAAGCTCGTCACCATTGCTTGTTTTTTTGTGGCCTCGCGCTGCAGAAATGAGAAAATACACGCCGGGGATGTTCAGCAGGAGCTACACACAGAGCCCATCCGTACCTGACTGGGAAACAGCCCTGTTACCCCGAGTGGCTCAACAGAGACGACACCAACGGAACACCAGCGATCCGCTTGAAACTGAGAAAATCACAAGTATCCCAACAACAGAGACTGGCCTGAAATTTAACCAAATAGCACGACTCTTTAGTTAAATCTGCAATTCTATAATCTAATAAAAGTAAAGCGTAATTTGTCCAGGGAGTCTGAAATGTGGAAAAAGTGCTGATCAAGATGGCTGTCAAAGTGAGTTACTTTAAAATTCCGTGCATTATTGTGTTTGAATATTTAAACCATTTTTTAAATTTTCTTTTCCCTTTAAACTCTCAGTTTTAATGCATTTCTTTGTTGTCACATGCCAACAGTATATGCAACGCATACTCATTCAGTCAAACAACTCAACCAAACACATGTGTTGCCATAAATGCGATAAATATTTGAACTCCCCAAGAACTTTGTATAAAAAGAGGGCCTACCAAGACACCTGTCCTCAATATAGAGAAATATTTGTAAAGCTGAGGACGTCTGCTGTTACTTAAAATGCTTGCCAGACTGACATCTAAATAATACACTCATAGCAAGAAGTCAATGTTGAGCGTAACTTCACCATAACAGTGTACTATTACTTTCCATACTTACTGACCGTGGAGGTTATTTGTTTACCGTTGCCTGGGATTTGGAAGCAAATGAAGTACAAAATACAACCTCTTAAGCGCTACTTAAAGGCAGTTACTACGTGGAAGAGTGTAATTTCCAGCGTTAGCAATTCTTAAAGCTATTCTGCAAGTTGCAAATTTAAGCTGCTGAACGGTAAAGGGCTTCTAGTCTTTCAGAGCCTGACGAAGAGGTAGCTGGGGGGAGGGGGGGGCTTCTCAATATTCAGAAACTCCACATAAAAACCAGTGCCCACCATGACCTGTAGTGGCTGCTCCGAGGTGGACCCCTGATAAACTAACTTTGCCGCCGTTAGGAACAGGAGGAAGATGACTTACTTCATTTCCAGGATCTCCTCCAGCTGCTTCCGGCGTTCCTGCCTCAGGTTGGTCAAGTGGCTGTCTCGCTCGGCCAAGGACTGCTGCGTGGAGGTCAGCCGCTGTTTAGTGGCATCCAGCTCCTGTCGGGTCCTCTCCAGCACGGAGAGCAGCTCCTCCAGCTACAATGAACATACAAACATACATTTTCTCACAAGGGGTCGCAGGTTCTACTTAACGCAGTGGTTAGAGGTTTCCAGAGGATCTGACAGTTCTGGGTGTGAATCTCAATCTGCCTCTTGTGTCCCTGAGCAAGAAACTTACCCTGAATTGACACAATAAGCACAATGAGCTGTTCAAATGGGTAAACCATCCTACCGCTGTAAGTTACGTGAGACAGAGGGGGCCGCTAAATAAAGACGAATAAGGCACTGACACAGACTGTGGATCCTCTCGCTGCAGGTTTGCCAATCTGCTAATTCGGCACATACTTCCTAATAAAGTCTAGTACTCGGTAGTATTGTATAGTACATTACTGTCAAACAACGGTCATGCAAGTCGCTGGAGTGTTTGCCATTGTTTTGATCACATAAATGCAGAAGTAACTCAAACACATGTTTGAATCAGACCCTTCTTACACAACAAGACAGCTCAACGTTTTTGTTATTTAAACTGTGAACAACTTAATGTGTGTCTTACTAGACGGGATGACATTGTGCCGTTTGAGCGGTACAGTCTCACCAAGGAAGGTCTTTACGTAAACGCGTAATATTTCTGTTAACAAATCCATCAGACTTCATTCTGTCAAAAAATTAATCACTAATACATATGCAAGGCCACATGCATCAGATTCTTCACCAGGGCTTTCAGTCACAGTCATTGATGAACAGATAGATGGATGTTTAGATGGATGGATGGAAAGAATTTTTTTTAACATAATTCATACACCTGTGAAATAAGGAGGATTAATTTCGCAGGCGATGACAGATCTATGGAGTATCTAATAGCAGTTCCAATATAACATGGAAACAACTGCAATGTAAATTTTAATAAACACTGATAAACCTGGAATCTGGGGGGGGCAGTTTGGATGTGTCCTTGGGTGATGTCTTCCACATGTTGGTCCTATGAGAACTCAACGAGGGACGTCACACTTTTTGTAACTGTGTGGGGCCGCTCAGGACCGAGAAACGCCTGCACTCCAAACTCTGCCTCAGAATCACTGCAGCTACTTTATGCAGACAGAAAAATGTGGAAAGTGAATCTAATGAAGCTGTAAAATAATACAGCAAAAGCCCTGCAGGAAATCGAGCAATGTGATTCTTCTCAGTTGCTCCGATATTTCCTAAACTGCATTAAGCAACAATTGTCGAATGCCTCTACTGTCTTAATATACTGCAGGCAACCCTGTTATCCAAATCCAGCCCATTCTTGAAAACATGTCTCACAGCAAATTTCAGTATAGTAGGATCCTACATTTCATCGCAGCTATCTTCCAATCTTTATGAGCATAATGTATTTCTGAGAAACTGAAAATGTGTTAATTGAAAATATAAATCACAACAGTTTTAATGGTAATCTCTATATCAATAAAGCTGAATCTTTGTTTTTCTGTTTGTTCTTTATACACAGCTTTGTTTTCAAGCCACAGACGTGAAACGTGGTTGGCCAGTCCTACTATGGCTTCCGTGTGGGACACCTAAGGGTTTGTGCTTGTGGTTTGCTGCACACGTGAGAACAAACTGGAAAAAACGACTGTGATTTATGTGCAAAATTCAAGTCGGTTGTTTGTTATTGCGGGGGAGAATTCAAATGGCGCCACTAAATGAGAGTATTTGCTATAGCGAGTCGTTGCAGGTTGAGAATGCATAAATCAAGGATGACTGAAGTTTAAATGGGAAAAAATAATAATGCATTTGCAGCCCATCCCAAAACCCTCAGCCAATTTTTCCAAATATTACTCAACACTCAAACTCCTTTATTTCAGGCCAACAAGGATTTCTTCACCAGCTTTTCCAATTTCATGGAAAACATTTTCACTTAATATTGTGCGGATAGTGATATTGCACCTGTTTAAATAATATGAGAATGAGGCACAATCCCACTGGGAGAACAGCTGAGATAGGACTGCAGTGCACTCCTGTCACCTTTCTTTTGACTGTGGTCAGAAATACCAGGGGAGCTTCGTACTGAAAACTCCCCTTTATTAAATCAAGTCACACACCCAAAATGGCTGACAGGCACTTCTCTGGAATTGCATTCACTTCCTATAAAGCTTCACTCTTCCAGCAATACTTCCACATTTCTAACAGTACATGCTGCTACAAAACACTACAAAACAAAGTGTGCTGATTGGTGGACCCAGTATTCAGTTTTGTCCAGCACTTTGCCATTTGGTAATTTTACATTATTACTGCCAGCAATACGGAGTTATGTGCGGGACTCATGTTTAACTCTCTTATAAATACAAACTGTGACTTACTACATGTATACCCTCAGCTGATGCTTCCAAGCATGATTTAAAAGAAAATACACGTAAATTTAGCACTTTCTATGGGACAGATCTTCTTTAAAATAATTCTCATTCTTCATGTTGATGACATTTTGAAATCAGTTCAGGGGCCAAAAAATGCAAGTGATGCCTAATTATTGCTGCAGGTTCAAGACGACTACGAATACCACCAGAGGTGTAAAATCCTTTGCTCGTCTTCTACTTTCACCATCCATATTCTCACTTCAGTTCTTCAAAAAATTTCTGCAGTCATTAAATGTAATTAACATTTTTAGGTCATGATGTACTTAACCTTAACAGAATAAAAATCCATATTTAACTGCCTCCTTTGTTAATAGGATCCATAGATTATAGAACTGCTTTGTGTTTTGCAAGTACCATTTCCCCCCTTTTAGAAAAAAACGAATTTAGCACATTGCAAGTGGTCTTATCCCTTTGCCAGATAAAGCCAATGTCGCTGCAGGAATTCCTGTACTGATTTGTCCGCCTTTCTTCTTTCATTAAAACGTGTTTCTTCTAAGCTCCTTCAGTGTAAAGAAGGGTGACTGTAGCGTAGGCTTTACACACTTACACACGTATTCAGCGTTCTTTCATCATCGCACACAAACAAATACACAGTTGACGGCTGTGGCAAGACAAATGGCTTCAGAAAGTCCCACCCCGCGCAATTTCAGGGCACCATATTGGGCCCAAGTGTTCTGAGACCATGGAGTGGGCTGCTGTGGCGGAGCCTGTTTCTGTGAAAGACGCAAATGATTTACACATTTTCAAAAAAAAAAAACCTTCAGTTAAACTTTCCTCTGTGTGTGTGTGTGTGTGTTTAGCAGATGTCAGCTTCATTCTTCATGAGTGTTGTAGAGGGATATTTCACCAACGAGAAATGCTGAGGTCTGGTGCCGAAAAAAAAAAAAACCAAAAACAACATGTATCTAACAGCAGGGCGACCTCCCTGGGTAAACACCACTTCCAATCTGACACACTCCTTACTTGTTGCTGCTATTGTTACTTAACTGACACTTTTCTCTAAAGTGACTTTTTACACAGCTGGGTAACTTTTACTGTAACTGGAGTTATCAGAAGATGTACTCAACTCAAGGTCGAGAATCAATAAGAAATGAGGAATAAGTGGGCAGAAGTGGGAACGGGAGACCAGAGGCAGGTTCAGGCTTAGGGAAAGACAATGAATTTTAATGTGTCCACACTGAACAAAGTAAAATTCATTCTCTGTTTTGCTAAATGTGAGTGTGCTCTCCAGTATCAGTTCAGGGTAAATACCTCGGTCAGAGGTACCTCAGCAGGAACAGTACTGGAAACTGGATCCTTCCAGTGCCAGGTGATGGACAGCTTTAACCACTCTACTACCTGCCTGACCGTATGCCAGTGACCTGCTACCTGGATTTTTTGTGGATCAAAATAAAGCTTGTTTCAAGGCTTCTTCTCAGCCCGTTTATTTTTTTAAATACTTTTTTTGGTGATATTCATTTACAAGTATTAACACTGAAAAGAGGATCTGAAATGTCGATATTGCTTTCCTGGGTTATTTGGAACTAAGTGTGTGATGGTAAGGAAGACGGTATCGTTCCAGTGAGCTGAGCGCTGGGAGTAAGTAAACCACCTCTGATGAAAAGCATCAGCAGGAGAACTGTCAAGTGGACTCGGCTGGTTATCATCATCGACATTCGCCGCGAGTGCCTGCGGAGAAGGAAACGCGCCGGCCGCTATTCCAGACGAAGCCTGCAATCAGATCACATGACGTTCCTGCACTCCTGCCGAAGCAGAAACTAGAGGGGTTTGTCGTTGACTTCGGGAATGGCCGTTAGCTAGGCCAAGCTGGCTCGGGACCCTGCCCAAAATCTACAAAACCCCCATTTACCTGAGGGCTCGAAAGTCCCACAACACAAAAGAATTTAAAAAAAAAAAAAAAAAAAAAAGTCTTTCTCACCATTCATTTCAAAATCACATCATTAATAATGAATACAATGCATTTTAGTAAAGTTATGGGTAATAATCAGATTATCTTGTTATCCCTTTCATGCTAATTCAGCTGGACTTCAAGGGTTTAGGAAAGCACCCTCCACCCTTTATTAAATCGTCTTTGGGTAATCTCATTGGGAACTCGTAGCTGTACTAATTCCCCCTCTTGTCCGATCGAGTTGGACGCTGCTTCAAAGCCTTGCTTCAAAAGTGAAACATCTCCATTGGAAAAGTTGGATCCCATCGGATGGTGGTGTGAAAACTCATGGCCACAGCTTTACACGCTTGGCTTCAGCTGCACCACTGAATGAGAACATGTTACTGCCCATCATGAGACCGATTACATTTCAAAAAAGAAAGAGAAACACAAGTAGTGGCAGCGATTACTGGACTGAAAGCCCCCCCCCCCAAAAAAATTATACATTACATTACTAGTGTCCCTCAAGGTACGAATCTTCGACTTCTAGACTGTTGCATATATTTGTGAACTTTTTTAATGCCCTTTTCTGAGTTACAAGCAAATGTGATTTTTTGCGTTTACGAGAATCGTAATAGTAACAAAGTCTCCACTTGTGAGATTTTCCTTTGTGAGCCGATTTCCAGGAATCCATTATTTCTGTAAGTAGGAGGATATGTGCATATATACCTATCTGATACATTACAAAGGCTACACATTCAAGGGTCTTGCTTTAAATTCAGAAATACATGTTGTGATTTTTACGCAAAAATTTTTATAGCAAAAACGTGCAACTTTAACACTACAGTTCACCTCAAGATGGTAAGAACTTCCTAAACGTTATTCACATTTCTGAGGAGTTGCTGGGAAGTGCAATGAGCATTTTAAAAAGCTGAACTATTGTCAAGGACATGAACTCAGTACCCACAGGGTACTGGGGGGTCCCACATCATTCTGAGCTCCACCTTGGACCCCAGTCCCCAGCACAGACCTACTTCAGTATCAGAGCTCCCACACGGGGATCCCTGATGGCCCTCAGCCTCCCACTCTAACCCCAGTAGAATTCCAGCTTCTGTCCCTGAACCTCAGCGCTTTGCAGCAGCTGAACAGCTTCAGTACACTGGCTCTTCCTCCTGCACAGAGCTGCGAAAAAAGATTTTCCCCCAGTACTGCATATTTGTCTCACTGAATGGTTTCAGATCTTTAGACAAAATACAGCCTTAAACAAAAGCAATTTGAGTAAATTTGTTTTGTTTTTAAATGTTTTAAAATTATTACTTCATTTAAGTAAGGAACAAATTTAATTAATGAGGCAAAAACTTTCTCACAGCCCACTCCTTTCATACCCCACCACACAGCCGAGGAAAAGACTAGTGCAACGATGCATACAGCAACGACACACACACACACACACACACACACACACACACACACACACACACACACACACACACACACACACACAGAGTCCGTCTTCAAAATAAAGAAATGACCACACAGAGGGATCAGAGATGCCAAGCAAACTCCCATGCTTTTCTGTGTGTGTGTGGGGGTGTGTGAGACTGAGAGAGTCATAACAACAGTCATAACAAACAAGACCCCACTACAACTCCAGGTACAGAAAAGATTTTTTTCCCCCCAAAACATCATTTAAAATACCAATGATACATTTGATATATATATATAAAGATTGTGTGTGTGTGTGCGCGAGAGAGAGAGACAGTCCAGTGTCAGCTCTCTGTATACCCAGACGACAGCTTTCTAATAAAAACTAATTGTGCAACTCATGACTTATGAAGAGGCACTCAAGACTGTTTTTGCTCTCCTTAACATAACCTCACATATTCCTGGTTTTTACACTATGGTTAAGTATCTTGGGGTTCAGTTTGCATTTTGAACTTCAATTTACTGAACTGTGACATTATTTAAAATAATGTTAAACAATAAATAAAATTATGCATTGGTTTATAATAGCTTGGGTAAATAATTAAGACAAAAACCTTTAAACACCCACTGTGGGCTCTCTCTGCCAGCCTTATGAACTATTAGACAGACTATGAAAACAGTTTGAAGTTATGTTTGGCGGGGAAGCTGAAACTGCACTCACTTTTTAAAAGTCTGATAGTGCAGCTGCAAGATATAAACCTTTTCTGAAGCAACCCCACGAACCCCCCCCAACCCCCCACCTCTTGAACTGTTTTTTCTTTTTTTTAAATGAAAGACACCTGGTTGTGGGTGCAGGTAAAGAAATACTGGCGTAGGAAATAACGTGTGATTTTGATTGAGACGTGCTGCCAGCGAGCATGAAACAGCTGCCTGTGCGGGACCCGCACTCCGGGCTGCGGCCTGGATCTCCCTCATCACCCCAGCACCTGCCTGCGCGATGGTTACAGCATGTAGGCAGTCATCTTCCAAGGACGCCTCTGATGGACACGGGGCCCCTCGGAGCAGCCGGATTAGAGTAGCCGTGACCCCTGCTAGAGTCGGGTACTAAACAGAGTCAAAGACACTGCACTAAAACCTGCCAGGTATTACCCATTCCTCGAGCTGCTGCGTTTCTCCAGAGCAACTGCCACTATTAAGACTGTTCACTCATTGTGACTCTTCACTTAAAACTGTTCACCCTTTTGTACAGCTGGGTCATTTTTACAGCATCGTTCCAAGGTGAGTACTTTGCTTATGTGTACTGCAGCAGGAGGTGGCATTTGAACTCATCTTTGGAGAGCAAGGCAGCAGCTCTGATCTCTCACCATCCCGGTGTACATAAGCAATAAGCAACCTCTTAATGCACCGAGCTGGAGAAGATGTTTAAGCAGCACCCTTAAAAAACTTAACTAATATTTCAAGACATGTGGGAACTGCTCTGTGCCGCAGAATGAATTCTGCCCATAAATATCAAGCGTTTAGTTAAGCTCAGTGATATCACATGACCAGTTCTCATAGACTTCTTTACAAATCAGTCTATCTTTGCAAGGCGAAGTAGGTGGCCCCTTTAGCAGAGATCACATTTTGATGTCTTGGCATTAGGTTTTACTTCCCCCCATTCACTTAACCCATATTTAACCAGTCAGAAGGAATTCAAGTAATGAGCTCGCCAAGTCAGTGCCTTTCAGACATCTTCACCGGGAGCGGAGATCTCTCCTGACGTCTGAGACTGTTTAAAGTGTCTCAAGGTGCCAGTAATCCCTGAGGACCATGCCAGGGTGGCGGAGGGGCAAGTTTGGGCACGGGAAGCTACACAGGTCACCACTGTGCTGCCGGAGTTGTCGGACGGACCCAGCGTACACGGTTTCCCTTTTGGAAAATGCACTCAGAGCGCAGAAAAGGCAAAGAACTGCTTTCTGGCCGGAACTGAACCCGTAGCACCGGGCATTTAAAACGTGTGAGAGCCGTCCCGAGAGGAGGAAGAAATCACGTTCCGGACACCAACACGAAACAGCAGAACTGTGTATATGGCAGAAAGTGGGGGGACAAACCATACGTTATCGCATGAAACGCAGCCAAACACTCAAACGTGGAACATGGAACTATGAGGAAGATAAACAGCAAAAACGATAAACAACGCATTTGTCAGGTACGAAGAGCTATGACAACTCTTCCTCAAATGGAGCGAAAACAACGGTAACCTGTTCTGCAGAGGGGCTGTATCAATTTGGCAGGCGAAGGCCTCAGCCTTATATGTGATTCTGGCACGAAAACAGGAACTCTCAGTCTATAGCAGAAGGCCCCGCGGAGGATTACGTCAAGCAAACAAAGAAAGAATAGAAGCAAAATTATCACGGTGGTTTGGAAAGACTTACATCAAGAGGGTGTGGGGACGTGGTATAGAAACACTGAGTATGAATCGCAGGGCTTCAGGGTTACGAGGCCGGAGCTTGATCAGTACTGGTCGCAAAGCGGTCCAGTTCCCCAAAGCGGAAAAGTGTTCTGAATACAGATACAGAACAGCCAGAACAACCGAGACGCAGCAGCAGGACAGTCCAACATTACCTAATCAATTGTAAATTACGACCACAGACAACAGGCGACAGACTAGGAACCGACTGAAAGCCTGGATGCAGTCGCCATCACAAATAAGTAACTAATGCCACCACTTCTCCCCTCCCTACACAAAGACTCTAGGGAAAGAAGCCAACTTTGAGTTTTATTTACTGTGAACCTCGGTCCCTTGAAGTAGAGGACAGACTTGCAATATCCACAATGGCCACATGGAGGCGCTCTTTTTTCTGGCACACTGTGCTGAGCAGCAACTAAGTGCGAGGAATCAGGGGTAGAAACTTCTCAGTCCAACATGCAGCTCAATAACGGGAACACTATTCTGAATACCATCAACAACAAACACTGATATCAACATATGGGCACTTTTTAAATTTAGCAGAATGCTTCTGCGTAATTTCAGATACGCTTTATAGCTTTGGTAAAGTATGTCAATAAATATGTATTATGATAAAAAATATAAATAATAATAAAAATAATAATGGCCTTATACAGCAACTATACAAGAGAGCATGAAATGAAGATCCATGGTGGACAGAATGGAGGGAAAGAAAACGTAGAGGACGAATAATAAAATTATAAATGAATAATAAAAATATAAAGGTAAAAATCTATATGTATGAAAGATACATACAGTGTACAGATACATAATAAATAAATACAAAAATAAACAAGTACACCTAATGTACACATACACACATATATATGTATATACAGACATACATGCATTCATACACAGACACACATAAACAAAACAAATGAAACACACGGGCATAAAGACATATGGTGGATGTCAGTGGTTATGAATGGTGGTGGTGGTGATGTTCGGACCTGAGATGTTGGGAGTTCTGCATATGCCTTTTATTTAATCAACTTTTACACAGGCATAACGCGGGGGGTCCTTCCTGCTGTTCAGGCAACCTTAGTGTCCCGCAATGTTGCAGTACAACGCCACGGCTATTGCTAATATGTTTGATCCCCTGATACCTGGCAAAGTTGCTATGCCCCTGCACTTGAGCAACAGCCTGGATGAAACCACATATCCTCAGCAGATTTTACAGTAGTTACATATTCTGATGAATTTGTACAAAGGGGAGAAACAAAGGGACCAGCCCACCCTGCGCATGAGCAAAAAAACTGCATTCCCCTTGATTACCACAAAGAAACTGGTTCGATGCGATTTTTCTTTCTTTCCTGTAAGTAATAGCTGCGGCATCCCTCTTGGGCAGGCCATGTCAAATGTCTGGCAAAATTACTTTCAAGGGAAGTTTGAAGAAAGTTCTTCATTTTTAGGATTAATAACAAAGGGAATTCCTGCAGGAGGAGTCTTTCATCTGCAGCTGGCAAAAAGCAAAGTTGTTCCTGGGGAAAAAAGGGAAAACATAGAGCGAAATGCTGACAAGAGAAGCAGGGCTGTTGTTAGAGAACTGTCACATGAGGAGAAAGGGCACTTGGGTTATATCTACTGTAACACCTTCCAAGAGGCAGCAGAATATGTATCATTCAGCACCTTGGATGATGAATCTCTGCGACCAAAATGGCTTTTCATCTTGGGTAAGACTCAGGCTCTTGCACATTTCATCCTCCTCTTCCATGAGGAACAGCTTGCAGATGAGGCGCTGGTGGTCAGGAGAAGAGCGGTGGCTGAGGGGCCAAGGACACCCGGCATGTGGCCTAGCTGTGACTTTTCTGGCCTCTTTCAATCACTGCACCCATCAGTTTCTCCCCCTTCCTGGCCTTCTTGTCCAGCAAATTATTTTTTTTTCAGCCCTTGCAAATATTATCCAGTTGTAAATGCCCCCCCCCATTCACAACTGGGGGGGGGTGTAAACTCATCTCCATCTGCAGGACAATGTGAGATCAGTTTAGTGGCGCAGCTACTTTAACAAGCGTAGGATAAGTGATGGTAAAGCCCAGCCTCCACAGCCCCGTCTAACATTACATACCTTGTGTGTAATAAGTGCAGGAAGGCATTGAATTTGATCAATGAGGCACCAATGAGTGTAATTTCTGAGACATGAGGCAGACATGAAAGGCTGCTGCCTGTCTCTTCGGACCCACACCAAAAAAATGGCAGTTTTCCCATCCTCATGCCAGCTGGCGCATCTCAGAGAGTGATCAGTCAAACAGCCCCTCTGCATCCTGTGAAAGGGCTTGCAAACCGGGGTCGAGAGTTAGCAGCATAGATCCTATAGGGTAATCCTATATCAACGTGCAGGACATCCTAGAAGGGGGTTTGTTTGCCGTACATCAGGGTTAGACCTGAGTGGGAGACTCTGTTTCCACTCACTCGCCCGCAGCGGGCCGAGGGGTTAAGGGAGGCTCATTAATCCTGGGACCAAACGGGTCCATCCAGCACGAGGGGTGCCCGTGAGGATCCACAGCCACCGCCACATTCCACACAAGGCCAAAGTTTCACACTCGCACCGTTGGCCTGCTGCTCTGTCAGCCCAGGTGCTGCACGTACGCAGGAGAGTCCATAAACGTTCAGAAGTTTGTATGAGATCCTTAAAGTTAGAGTCAAAAAACGAAAAAGGCAGTTTTGAAAGTAATGTAAACGGTTATATATGTATATAACTTTGAATAAGCGGTGAATTTAATAAAATAGGTGTACATTCATTCGTATCTTTTCCTACAAAGTGAGATACAATGATTACTGCGCAGTATTTAGCTGACAGCTTTATTCAAGCTGACTTACAGTGGAAGATGCCCTGTGCTGCACTCCCTACCATCATTCACACATGGATACACCAGAGGCTTGAAACACACACAGTGCACACGCACTACGGCCAATTTAGATTCACAAGTTCACCAGAAGCACGTGTCCTTGGACTGTGGGAGGAAACCAGAGCAGCCAGAGAAAAACCCACACGGATGGGGAGGAGAACATGCACACTTTACACAGGCTACATGAGGATCACACCAAGTCCAGTCAGGCAGTCTGGGGGGTGCAGGACATTGTTTATACAGCAGGGCAATTGTACCTGTGTAAATTCCAGGTAAAAACCTCAAGACTCAAACAAGGGTCGTTTGATTTCAAAGCAACAGCTCTAACCGCTCAACCTGCCACCCTCACATACACATGCAGGTCTACAAATTAATATCAGCAATCTTGAAAAAAACAGGATCTATACTCTAATAAGTTATAGAATCGTATGGGTTTCTGCTAATAATTGTTTTAATTTCTTTAATCAGCATTGGACCATTGGCTAGATTCGATCGGTAATTCACACCTATTTTTGATGATCCGTTCTTTCTGTTCCGGGCGAGCAGAACGTTTTTCAGCCTTGCGGTGTGAATGTTTTTTGTGAGTGAGAGCGACGTAAAATATGCCATTTGTAATACTTGCTCAACTAATAATGTCTTGTGTGGAAGGGCCGAAGTGGAAAGTCTGAAAACCCCAAATTTAACCGGCATGGACAGCTGGAGATTGTTCAGAGACACAGAACTTCTACTCAGAGTCAAACCTCCCCTTCATGCTTAAAAAAAAAAGCAATGGGCTTCCAGAAAAAAGTCAATTGGTGCCATTTCTTTATTTTTGGATCATTTTACTCTTTTGTCAATTATTTCAATTGCTGTTAGATTTTTTCCATCGGAAAAAAAAACTATAAAAGTGTTTTGTAGCATTTATGCAAAAATAAATGTTACATTTGTCTGTAATTCTCATTCAGGTAGATACGGTGCCATTTTTTCTGTGTTTTATAAAGGAAGACAGGTACACAGAAATTATTCCGGAACTCTGATGTCAGTGCATACCTACTAACCGTATGTGTTCGCCATGAATGTAGGAACTGAGGGCTGAACTTGTGCTTGAGTATTATTTCGGTTTCTGGTCTAATTTGGTTTCTTTTCTAGTTGGTTTACATACTGACCACCAAGAACCAGGAACTGATCTCCCAAGCTCCTGCCGTTCAAAACCGACCTGGCAGACAGTTTCGATCGTTTAGAGGACGGGTGACAAAGTGTTTCTGCGTGTTTTTCCACAACGCGCAGGTAGAACGATGCCCCCTCGGTGCGCCGCAGCTGAATCCCACGTCCGCCGCGTAAAAGCGCGCAGCCTTCGTGGGACAGGTGCCAAAGGAGGAAACGGCGGCGTTAACCACCATGCACGTATAGTCAATCGGTGCATTCGAACCCGAGCCAGTCAGGAACGCGCACCGACACCCCGAAAGGCAGCTCTCGCGGTTTTCTGCTGTGCGCACATGAGGAGTGCGATTCATCACTGACTGAACAGTTTTCTTTTTTTAACAAGTGATTCTTCAAGGTGCTCGTTGTCGCCTCCTCCAGGCAGCAGGCAGCGTTAATTACAGTACTTGAGGATCTGCGATTCCTTCACTTCTCAGAACGGCTCTTTCTCAAATGAGAAAAGTGCAACCAAAACAAAAACAAATCAGATCCCTAAGCTGGTCTTGGCCAGAGGTTAATGACACAGGGTGGCTGTGTGCTTCAGCTCCTGCTTCCATAATTGAATGTGACAGTGCAGCAGTAACTTAATGCACCAAGATCAACAAATTGTACCGCGGGCCGTCGGAGGCCGAGCCGAACCTCTGTGTGAAATCCAACTACTCGCCCATTTTCGTAATTTTCGTCACCCTCAAATCCAAGAGATAATTGTTGAGCAGGAATTCATAGCACATTTGCTACGAAGATCATAATTATGCAAGTCGCCCCCCCCAGTCTCACAGAATTTAATCATTTAAATAAACTGAGCTTTCCAAACGTTTACAAAGCTTTTCTGATTTTTTGATTTGAAAACAGGTCTACCTTTCACTGAAACCCTGAGAAACAGGGTCTCCTCGCCACACCTCCCTGTTGGCAATTTGTTATTTGTTATTGTCGCTGAGGGAGTGTGACGCCGTTTCTGCCGCCTGGCCCGCTACACATCAGGACATACTGGGAAACCATCAGGGGCCACCTGTCCCTCCCAGAATGTGTCATTCATTTTGGGGAGATGGCTGGGGGGTTATTTTCACGTTGTTTCAAACTACATTCATTTTGTAGAAGGAACTGCATCCATTTCCCTGCCTGTTCTACTGTTACCACAGAATCCATTTCTGTGCGTTGGCCTCCAGCCACGGCAGCACTGTGGTCGCAGCGCTTCATATGTGATCGGGAACATGCCTTTATACTGCTCACAGGGGGCTCCAAACTGGAGCAGTCAGTTCAGGAGGCTGGTCCCAGGTGGGATCTGTCTGACATTACACCCTTGACATGAGCCAAGACCCATTAAAAACTTCTATTAATAATATCATTACTATTTATTTACTGACCTGACACCTGAAGGTAATTTACAGCGATTTATCCTTACACACTGTGGAAATTTTTACTGCATCAATTCAAGGTAAGTACCTTGCTCAAGGCTACTACAGCAAAAGCGG
The DNA here is from genome assembly GCA_900497675.1 of Arapaima gigas. Lineage (NCBI taxonomy): Eukaryota > Metazoa > Chordata > Actinopteri > Osteoglossiformes > Osteoglossidae > Arapaima > Arapaima gigas. The sequence continues at coordinate 160,702 of UFQX01000299.1, read as the reverse complement.
GATATAAACCCCGGTCATTCCGACCAGAAGGTGACAACCTTAACCACTCAGCTCCCCGCTGATCCTCATAATATCATAATGGGTAAAATTAACTGACGCCCTCCTTAATTCCCCATCGACAAAGTTCCTCTGTTACTTTCTCCTGCTGACACAATTTAGCTCCCGTCAATGTTAATGCATTTTGAATTAATCATTGGTTCTGTCTGTGATCTAACAACCTAACTGCCTGACCCCAATGACACCTCACAGACGTAGTTTCACCTCACAACAGAAATTTGTAGAATACTTCTATGCGCTACATTTCATTTCATTTCAGTGACTCATTCTGAAGCTGGTTTAATAGCACTTAATAACAAGGAATAATAAGGAGTCCATCATTCAAGTGGATTTCAAATCTGACCTCCAAGGGCACATAATCAATATTTTTCTGCAAACCATCTTTGCAGTAAAAATCACTGTTTTGGCATGAGGTTTTTTTCCGCCTGCAGCTTGGCAGCCCACTTTGCTGCTCTCTATATTTTGTTTTGCTCTACTGCACTGGGGCCATATTTGAACAAACAGAGACGGATGTTATCTGTCCAGCCCACATAAACTACCCTGTATATTTAACTTTCAACAGAGGAAGATACTGAAAAAACTTCAAAGCCCTCCTGGCCATTGTTTATTTTATAGCTATGTTGTGTGCCTGATGGGTTAACTGATAAAGGGGGAAAAAAACTACTTTTCAAAGGCTGAAATTCCTCTTGATAATGCCAAACGGCTTGTAACATTCATCAAATATATTAAAAGCAATGAAAATTTCACATAAAGCATTTTAAGGGCCCAAAACGCACGTAAGGTATCCAAAAACATTCTTCGGGGAAACAAAATATGCAAAAACTTACACTGAACACGACACAGAAGGTCCTCGGTGAGAAGGGTAATATGTTTGACAAGCAATGCATGAAAGCAGCCTTGCTGGGGTCTTGCTAGGGGAGTCATTTTACCACTAAGCCCCTGAAAGTTGGTTCGGAACATTCCTCTGGAGCTGCCATGTTGGAGCAGTCGGCAGCGGCACGTTAACGCTCCATAAAGAAGGTATTGACGGCAGGGCTCCACACGTGACTCGATATGCTGATGCCCTTCAATCTAACCTTTAGCCAACTGCACAGCTCAGGCCATTATTTTCTGCGTGAAGAGAGATGCAGATAAAATGGATTGTGTTACCGCCACCATACGGCAAGTCAGACCGCTGCCTTGCCCTGCCGGGCCACCGCCGGAGCACTGCAGGTGAAGCTCTCTGCTCCTGTTTCACCGCACATTGTGGTTCACACATTTGCCATCAATTTGAGTTGCTTAAGAGCTATAACGCACGAGCACTGGCCCGGAACCCCTCGCTAACATCACAAGGCCGGTGCTCTGTCCCCAGTCCACGTGCAGTTGAAGCCATTTTGGCACGTTCTACGCAGGTACCCAGCCAATTTGTTCTTCTATTATTAGTCTTACACTGCCCTATAGTAGCAATATAACAGCAATAATAATAATGGTACTATCATGACCCCCCCACTGGGACGAGCGGAAGGAAACTGATGGCGTGACTAAATTAATAATACTATTACTACTGGTGTGAAACAGACTAATAACTGGATCTCAGATATCTCTTTTGGTAATTCTTTCAAAGACTTCTTTTTTTTCTGGAGGTCTTTCATCAGCAAATATGAAAGGAACTACAGACTGTCCTCAACTTACAACTGGTTTAGGAACCAACAGCCAGGTCAGAAGTTGCAATGGTTGTAAGTGAGACAGAAAAAGACAGAGTGATTATTTCTAAGTGTGTGGTCTACAATACAGCAACTTCTTTCAAACGTTTGGTGATGTTTTTCACCTGTTTTGTCTTATTTCTGGCCACAGTACAGTACATTATCCACTCTATTAATAAATAATTTACTACTGACTACTGTGTTCTTCAAAGTTTCTTTTTAAAAAGAACAATCTGTTCAGAACAGTACATTCATTGTTTAAATAACCGAGAATTTGGTGCCGAATGACAGTGAGATGTAGTGAGTACCACCAATGTGGTCTCCGTCACTCCCAGCTGAGCTCGTTGATGGCCGGTTGTCGGTCAGTAGTGTGACTGGTGCAGGAGGCGGAGGTGGTGCTGTGGGGACACAGCGGTGTTTGTGCATTTTCTTAACATTTACCTGACATTTCTAATCAACAGTACAAGCTGTAAGTATATGTGTTTGCACAGCTGTCAGCAGATGCTGTCTTCACACTTCCTATGGGTACTGTACGTTGTACAACATGTTTATGTGTACATGTTTTAATTAGCTACAAAAGACTCATTTGCTTGCCAGAATTCTGAAAACCATTAAAATGAGTTTTTGGGCAATTTTCACTCATTTTGATTTTTAAATTATTATGACTATTAATTATTCATCATTATTACCATGATTATTATTTTTAACTGTCATAAGGGCAAGTATGCCGTATGTTGAGGACGTCATAAGTCAAAGACAATCTGTAATCTAAAAACTCATTTTTCCACATTCCTAACCATTTAACACATAAAACGCTGAAAGTTATTGGAGCCGCACCAAGTGCCTTGTTTTGGTCCATTTAATCACAATATCACCTTGCTGAATTTCAATACTCAGCTGCGACTTGGTCCATTTGCATTTCACATATGAGCCTAATAGCAAGGTGACCATGTCACCTCCTTTTTTGCATAAAACTAACAAAAGTGTTGCCAAGGCCATCAATGACACATGTTCTCAATAGATTTTCCAGACATTACGTGGACATAACCCTCAAAGTGTAATTAAACATCCATTTTCTTTTTTTTGTTCCCCTTTGACCTGATTAGATTTTAGCTCGAATGTCGGTTCTTGACTGTGGTTTTGGGGTTCCTGTCTACACAGAGGTCCTGGCCAATTCCCAGAGGACCCTATCTTTTGGAGTAAAGGCCACGGTGTGGTGTGCCGTGGCTCCTACTGTGCCATAAGGCAAAAACGGTTTTTTGCGGCTGAACAAACAGAACCCGGCATAGGGTGTCAGCCGCTTGAAACGGTTTCTTCGTGGGCCTAAGAAGGGCTCACACAAGGAGGTGAGTGCCGAGAGCCACAGGAAAAAAGTCTGTTTAGGTTCGTGAGCCGCCTTCAAGTCCAGGGGCGTTTTTATATTTTAGGCATGGCCGCGACCCCCCCCCCCCGCCGTTCGCCTTGCCTGCAAGGGCCCAACGTGAAATTTGGGAAGAGCGCCAAGGATGAAAACCCTGCCTGGTGTGGTCCACAACTTTGAAAAGCAAGAGCAAAAGAAAATGTTAAAGCAAAAGCCCTGAGGGGCCCAAGAGACGTGGAGTGCGCTGTCCAGGTGCGAGCGCATTGCTTTCCACGAGGAACTCCCTGTAAACCATGAGAAACAACGCAAAGGATTGAAATCCAACGTGGGCTGCCTCTGTGGCACGCTCAGGTACGACAGCACGCAGATAATGGCAACAGCAGATGCTACAACGGTAGAATGAAAATTGTCGCAGGGACGATGAATAGAAGTTTTGAACAGGCCAAGATGAGAAAAAAATTGCTAAGACATCTAAGTGCTACAAGAGATGATCCCCACAGTGAAATATAGGCCCTACTTTGGAGAAAATTACTTTCCCCTATTCCCCATGGAACCATTACGCTTTTTGTTCGTCTCCGACGTATGGTGTTCATTTCGGTTTGACAAAATTGCTGTCTTTTCCACTTACAGGCCCAGTGGAATGCTTTCTGAAAGACTGTTTTTTCCCATAGCCATATGGTAAGAGAGGCCAGCCAGAACTGCGACGTACAAATGCCCGGTTCATGCAACAAACAGTGGGTTTCAAAAACAGCTCGAGAAACATCAGAAGGAACAAACTGACCCCCCCCCCCTTCTTATGGAAGGCAGCCCTGACCCCACCCCCATCTCAGTCACGTCAAAAACACAGCACATCCATGCCGGTCTTTCATTTTCGCGGCAGGGCGCTTTGACTGACGATGGGCTCAGATTACACCCCGATAGCAGTGCACAGAACGTTACTGCATATCAGAAAGCCTGAACATCCCTACGGAAAAAAAAAAAAATCACATTCCTACTAAAAGCAGCCTTCTTGGCACAGAACATTAAAAGCATCTGAAGGAAAAAAGTCTCGATTTGATCTGCTTTTCTCGGGATGAAGAGGTGTTGAATAATGCAATTATCCATCCGGGCAGGAATTCCGAGGATGTCTCCTTTATCAGAGTGTGTAAGCGAGACCCCGAGAGGAGGTATGCATATTAAAACACCTCACACAAACAGGAGGCGGAAGTTCCTTGTTGAAATGTGTCATTATACTATCCAAAGACATAAATACACAATGTATATTTCTACCATTTATTCATTCAGCTGAAACCTTTTTTTAAAGAAACTTACAATGTGAGGTTTCCATTCTAAACTACTTCCAATTATATATAAAAGAAGGTGAAAACCAAGGTATCCCAATGGTTAGAGGAGCACTTGGGGTTGTGACCCCTAAACTGGAGGTGTGACTCCATCAGATCTCAGGTATGACAACATCGGCCTCAGTCCAGAAGAGATCCCTCCCACAAACAGCAAAAATACTGCACCGTGCCCTCAAACTCCTAGGCCTCTGGTAGGAGGGCCGAGTCTGAGGAAAGTTACCCCCCACAGGGGAAAACTGGGTGAGAAGAGAATTTTGGTTTTATATATCTTTTTATATTTATCTTTATATATATAAAGATAAAAGAGTAAGTCATTTGCTCATGGGTACTGCAGCAAGACTCAAACCCACTGACTACAGGGCATTGGCTCTACGGAACACATTACCTGCTGCCTGGAACTATGCAAGACACCTGTAGATGTGCGATCAGCAAGATGCAAAATTGTTTGTGCTTAAAAAGGATCACTCCTTGAAAACTGCGCACAACCCCTGAATTGAACTGTGGTCACAACAATTGGAACGGTGGGAAAGATGATGCCCAAAGGTGGGGAGGAAATGGCACATCCTCCCATCACATGAACAAGCTGCTCACCTGTAGCTGCTGGGGGTTCTCTATCATGCCGTCCTCTCTCAAGCGCGAGTCTTCCAGCACCTGGGTGTTCTTCTTCTTCTCGAGCTGCTGGTTGTGCTTCATGCCAGTCGTCTTCTTGTCCTGCTCCTTTGTTTGTCTGCGTGGGAAACGGAAGAGAGATTCACACCCTTTCACTTGCGTGACCCTGAGGGAATAGTGCAACTGCGATACCACAGAACACAGCTTCTCCACAGGTAAGCAGTGACTACGGAAACCTCCTCCACTGGCTCAAAATTGAAATCACGTTTCTGTTTTTTTTTTTTTTTTTTAAATTAATCAAATAAATGTGAGTCGTCTCTCATGATTTCTTGCCAGCAAGGAAAATCTGCCCTAAGCGAACATACTGACCGCTGATAGAACACTGGGATCTTTCAAAACTCATTTTTGCAGACGTTACTTTTATAACACAAGTGCTCTCCTTTGAAGTCTTGGGCGCGATGCCCGTTGGCCTATTCCATGGGTTCCATTACCTGTCTATTGTGTCTGCGCTGATGCCTGAAAACAGAGAATGTGCACTCGTCGGCACTGCTAGGGCACAAATCACTTCCCTTCACAAGCAACCGGCACAGATTAAACTCCACTTCAAGAGGTCATGGAGCTGCTGTTGATAGCCTCACGCATCATTTCCTCAGCCGACTCAAATGTCTCATCTCTTCAAAGGACCAAAGTCCCCCTTTTCTCTCTGCAGCATTCTGGGTGCGCCTGTGAACTGGCACTGGGACCACAGGCCTGGCGCGTGGAGCAGCTGCCATGTTTCCCTCTGAAAACACCAAGCCAAACTTACAAAAATCGGAATTTCCACGTCTGAACAATAGAACCATGTATATCTTCCAAGGTGACGTGCACGCATTCGACATCAGCTGGAAGAATATTTTTCATCTATTTTGAAGTCTATCGTTTAGTTTCCACACATGCCAGAGAGCCTCCTGTCGTGAATGGAGCGAAAAGTAATACAGGTTATTAGATAAAATGTTTTAGGCAACAATAACTGTCTCCATGTTGTCTGAAACTCCGTGCCCAAGAGTGTGCAATGTGCTTATGATGCCGGTCCAGAGGACTTCAAATAAAAATATGGTAAATATGATGTAATGTATAAAAACAAACCTACATTCTAAATTTTTGCACAGTGCTGTGAAAAATTATTTGGCCCGTTACAAATTTCTTATTTTTGATTTGACATTAAATTTGGAGTTTGTGGGGGCAACACCAGTATTGTTTTTATATTATTTCCCCGTGTGGAAGGTAATGAAATGTGCAATCACAGATGTGGAAAAAGTAACTGCCTTGAGAAACCAGGGTACCGGGAGCAAACCCACACGGGCGCAGGGAAAACACACAAACCGCACACAGACGGAGCTGGATTCAGACACACGGACACACAGCCCAGGTGCTGTGAGGCACCAGTGTGACCTGCCGCGGCATCGTGGTGCTCACGGCATTACGTAATATTATATAGGTTTGTGTGCAAGCCAAATATCATAAGTTGCTTTGGAAAAAAACAGGTAACTGATACTTCAGATCATTTTTTTGTAATCTCACCTAAGCATCTGACCACAGAAAGTAAAAAAATGTATTAATAGTTATGGTTACTGTATTTATGCACTTGTGGAATTACTGAGTCCCAGTCTTCTCACGCTGCCTGTGACCCCTACAGACATGCTGACACAAGTTGGTTACCTGCAGGGTCAACTGGGGACCCGAGGCACCTCCAGGAGACTTCAGAAAGCTGCCAGTCACTCTGCCTGAGGGAGAACTTTCAGAGGAGGCACCCCCTGTTGGGAGCCACAGTAGCCCCCTGCAATGTCCTGGTCATCACATGATTCAAACACATAGCAGGCATCACTTCCACTGCTGGCTTGTCCATCCTTGGAGGAGTGTAACCTCACAGGCAGCTCAGAAAACAGTGCTGAGAGTCAGCTGTCATTTTGCAGTGTTGATCAAACACCCAAGACAAAGATACTCAGCTACTTAGTCAACAATGGACCTGGCTGGCGAGAGGTGGCGCCGCCCATCACCATGTCAGGAGGTCCGCTGACAGAGCAGCCAGTCTCCATCTCGCCAGGTGGCGTTTTCAGGCAAGTTGGGGATAGGAGGAAAATGAAAGGCCGCCCTTCATGTTCAGCGTGGGAGAATGCGAGCGCTGTGATGTCCACCAATTAACACGTGCAAGCTTCCTGTGTGTCGAGCTTCGACGAGAGCAAAAATTTTGTATTTTTTTTCCCTCGACTATGCCGGCCGTTCGCGTTTCACAATGCAGCACTTAAGACGGGAGGGGGCTAATCTTTCATGTTAAACTGAAGGCCCCTTCGATTACTTGCCACGTTCAGTGCTTTGCTGCAGCCAGTCAAGTGAAAGCCTTGGACTAAGTGGTCACCACACATCCTGTCTTGACACATACTAAGATGCAAAAGCAAAGAAAGCTGACATTGACAAATTAGGCTTTAAGAGAACAGTTAATTTACTGTAAACAGTTTTCAACCAGCAGTGCAAATTTGTACACATTATTCAATATTCTCAGACTATGATATTTACTTTTGCTCAAAATGTACGCGTTCCTTCAACATTTAGACAAATATTTGCAGTAAAAAGTACCTTAAACTACTCTGTTGGAGGATATGTTCCCTGTCGTGTTGAACTCAATGTTGGTGGGTAATTTATGCCTCCACCTTCAGAAAATACACGAATATATGAATATGTAAGGAGACAAAAGCCACGCCGTTACAGATGTGGTCTTCCAAGACGGGCTCCAGGGTGAGGGGAGGATAAAATGCAGAGCAAGAGCCAAGAGCAACAGCAAACATCCAACAGAGGTGTTGATGGTGATGTTGACAGCCGCAGGTCCCAAGTTAGACAGCGGTTCTTCCGGCGCCCTCCCTCAGTCACCACCGCTGCCAGCTCGGCTGGCACAGATCTAGCAAGTCAAAAGGCAAGGCAGCGTCCAGCCCGGGTCAGGCCTGTTGTAACCATCAACACTGACTGCATGTTGGAAGTGTGTTACAGCAAGCGAACGCAGCGCAAGCCAAGGCTGGTGGCAAACCTGGAATGTTTGTGCCCGCTGCTTATTGTTTATTTGTTTAGCTGATGCTTTTCGCTGAAGCAACTTACAAAGTTAGGTCTGTGTAGTAGGCTACTTACAATTATTTAAATATTTATAGAGAAATATACTTTTTTACTGCAACAACTCAAAATAAATACCTCGATCAAGGGTGTTGCAACTTAATGCCGACCCCCAGACAGTGGTGCAAGGTGAGACCTCCGACCACTGCACCATGACCAAAACCGCCGGCTGGTTTACTCACAAGTTATGTCCCTCATTCCGGCTACTGAATAGCTGCTATTTTTGTGGTTATATGTATGATGCCCCAAAAAACAAGTCTGCAAAATGGTTCACTAGTAAAACACAAGGGGAACTTTAGATTCAGCAACAGGCCCAACCCTGGATATTAGAGGAGGTTTGGGTGTGGGGCTACCAACCCGAGCCTGTAAAAAAACTGACTTGCTACAGAAATGCCAGCAGAAATGATAGCAAAGATCTCAGGGCTAGAAGAAAAACGATCTTGATTCAGAAGACACATGACGCCATGTGGTGAAAACTGCAAGTCTGTGGAAATGACACAGCCAACTGTCCTTTTCGAGAAGAAAGGGCCATCCAAAGAACATCTGCTGATGTGAACCCGAATCTGACAAATCCAAAGTAGGCCACACGTGGAAACAACTAGAGAAGATGGCGCAGGATTGAAGACTTTGGTGAACTAGAGCTTGTGGCTTATACCCCACTGTAGGTGACAGACAAAACCAGCAAACGAAGCTTGGATTCTTAACATAGTGGTAATAACTTCTTTGAACTTGAAGGAACCAGACTTGAATCCCACCTCCTGCTGCAGTACCTTTGGTCAAAATAATTACCCTGAATTGGAGGAGTTATAAAAACACCCAGGTGTATAAATGGCTAATCTCTTTGGAGAAACAACTCAAATAAATCAGGTAAATATATAAATACAGGTAAGAAAGACCTACAGCCTCTTTGCTTTAGTGTTTAGCACACTGATGTTACATTCGTTTCAAAATGTAATATTTTGAACCCTTCAAAGATGACTTCGTTTTTTTGTTTTTAAAAAAAAAAGTAAACCATAAAAATAAAGAGTGCAATCAAAGCAATTGGATTAGTCACAACCTTCCTCCCTGATTTGGTAGCAAAAAGTCATGTACTGAGTTAAATAAAAGATAAAATCACTTGAGTTTGCAGCACTCCAGTATACACAAGGGCTTTCTATATATGAGATCGTATCAAGTATCATAAGAACCAGTAGCTCACTGGACCATTACAGACCAGTAATATTGCCAGTTCAAATCCTGTGGGTTTTAGGACGCATGGATTTCAGTTTTATAAATACATTTTAGAGTACCACAGTATTACCTTCATTCAAATCGGTCATTTGATCTTGGCACTTAGTACAGTCTTGTCTTTTCCGAGTCTTGCTTTGAGTGCTTTAAGACAGATTACATTATTATTATTATTATTATTATTATCGTTATCATTATTATTATTAATAATAATAATAACCATTATTAATCCACTGCATTTGTCTAATGCAATATAAATTACTTGTGTACATTAAGCCAATAAAATTAACACATTTATACAGCTAAGTATTCTTACTGTATCAATTCAGGATAACAACCTTATAAGAACCTCCACTACATGATGACCCAGCACAGCAAAGCGGTTTAAATGGAATCAGACACAGTCTGAAAATGGCCGCAGCAGCTCCATTTAGCAAAAAGACAGAAAAATATACATGGGCAACAGCAAAGGGCTGCAAAGAGGCAAAGGAGAATAAAGCAGTACACCAGCTACTAAAAAATCATCCACAGAACTTACAGCCACCTGATCTTGGCCACGTGGAGCACCCACAGGGTTCTCAGTAGAGGCTCCGACAGCAGACTCTGCCTCCACCAAACCATCAAGACCTGGAGGAATTTCTTAAGCAAGAATGAAACCAAAGTGCTCCATAATAGCTCCAGGCACTGGCTGAGACCAGAGCCAGAAGCCCACCAACTTCCTCCATTTCCATTACCTGTACATTACAGGACAGGATAGGATATTCCCCACAGGGAAGTTCGCCACAGTCTGAACATAAAGGCATTCACAGTACCACTTTGCTGGGCACAGTTTTCCTCATTTTCCACAAGACATTTTGAGCAAGAAATCAGTCAACATGTCCTCACGGCTCTTCTGCAGCAATTCCCAGACATGTCGGGCACTTGCGGGTTTCTTTGGATAAAATTATTTCCCAGGTTGCCTGCGTTTACTCAAACGTTTGACTGGTATTGCAAATAGAGAAAAATGAAAACAGGTGTTATGTCATGCCCTTGTCCAACGCCTCAATCTCTCACAGCAGCACAGGGGTGGATGGCTGTGGCCCTGACCCTCCTTTGACCTGACAAGAGGAAGGTGAAGGAAGCCCCGCTGCCAGGAGCTCAGAAGCTCTCATGATGAAAGTTCTGTGAAGTCCCTCTGCACCCACATCCAACAGCATCAGTTCTCCCGCCACCACCAATCACTCCAGTAAAACCTGTAAAAAGAAACCAGCCAGGCCCATCTATATTCAAACACCTCCACCACATTCATATTTCTTTTTTAAACCTTTGGAAGTTTCTTTAATAAGCAGAATAAGAACACTGTAAGTGTAATCCAAATCCTGGAAAACAGAGTGCTGGTTTTCCCAGGAACCTGCAGTATTTATTTATGCTGTGGCTGCCTTTGCGGTATCAGTATTACAGGTCTATTACTTATGTACTAATGACTGAAATATGTCATTTTTCACTTTAATTAAATTAACATTCATTTCACTGATATTTATTGGATCTTACTGCAATTGCAATAGATATTAAATTTAAGAAGGAACACAAACTTGCTAAAAATTAAAAGTAAAAAAAAAATGCAGAGAGAAACGTTCATTTTGAAAAATGACAGCTAAGCAATTTCTTTGCTTATCAAGTGTATAAAACTGTCTAAGAGCAGAGAAACCATAACCTGTGTTACGTAAATAAAACGCCCCCATGTGGAACACGAGTGCTGAAATGTGCTAATTCATCTCGCTTCTATAGTGTCTTCACGTCAGATGTGCCACTTAGTAAGAATATGACAAATAATGAACACGTTTATGGGACCTTTTGGAGACAAAGTATTGTTTACTCAGTCTTTTAAAAGATTTTGAATGTAGCTTGAATTTGTAGAAAAATGTAAAAAGGGTTTAAGAGTATTTTGTATTTATTAGAAAGTATTTTAGGTTTATATTTTTTGTTTATTATAGCTTGGTTTATTGACAGAACCTAACTTGTAATTAAATCACCAAATGTGTATATTGTTAATCTTTGGAATTAAGAACAAAAGTTCCAAACAACCTTGTACCCCTACTAATGTTTATAATTGGCTTAGCTAGTGTATATGTGCATTAAGTTGGCGATCCCCTCGGGAGACCCTGGCCGAAGCACTGATGTCTAGTTTTTTCGATTTCTCTAGAACAGATTTTCATCAGACACCACAATTCTTTCATCAATACAAAGATCATCCTTGACTTGCAACACATTCAACATACAACCAACTTGCACGTATGACAATCAGTAATAATAAATAGCAGCACAAATGTTAAGAATAAAACGTACAAAAATTATCAAAAACTAATTTTTAAGAATTTCCAGGAATTCTGATAAGCAAATGAGCATCTTATACCCAATTAAAACACACATGCATGAACACGCACAGCACATGTACAACGTCACAGTGTGACGACAGCATCTGCAGACAGCCGTGCAGACATAAACAACACTACAACAGGACTGAGTGCTTAAACCTTATACTGTAGATGAATAACGACATGAAAATGTAATGAAAATGTATTAAAACATTGCACATTTGTACCTGTCCAGTATGTGCGTGACATCGTCCTGCAACGATAGTGTGAGGTGAACAAACACTTTACAAGACGAAACTATAGCAGCACCCTGCCCTCGCACAGCCAGCAACAATCTTCTTGCATCTCACACAATGTTAGTTGTTCTCACAACCAGCGGACATCTTCCCATGAGCCCCACCGTATCCCCCATAGCACCACCTCTGCCTCCTGCACTACTCACCCCACTGACTGATGACCGGCCATCAATGAGCTCACAGTCGCAAAAGATCGCGACACTTGTGCTTACTGCATTTGGCTGTCATACTAGTGTATTTTAAAATCTTATGAAGATACTGTAAATTTTTCCCCTCTACTTATTATTATTATTTTTTTTTTACAATAGTAACTGTGCTCCTGCATTTTGAAAATACCTAATTTATTTCACTCCTATTATTGAAACTCATCAATGGTGGGGTTTTAAGAACTCAATTTTTTTTTTAAATCACTCAGTTATCCACTGTCTTTAAAAAGAACCTTGGCTATTTGATAATTCAATTTATGATATTTACATTTTTCAAATGAGTGGGGTTTACCTTGCATTTTACACCACTGAAGTATGGTTCTCTGTAATGACACAGCACTTTCTGAACTACAATCAAACTGAAATGCAGCAGCAGTTTTCCATTAACTGGCTTTTCTTTCCAGCTGAAATACATTGCAGAGAAAAGCCAGAGTGAAAGAGAAAAAGAAAAACAAATCACGTGGCAGCCCTGAGCACCACAGCAAGCATTTTATCTGGGCTGGGAGATTAAGTGGGGACAGAGCCCTCCACAGCCAAGTGTACCGCTCATGTCACATGCAGCTCCGCGCCAGGCAGAGAGGCCCGCTGTGGCATTTAACCCCTGCAACTGCATAGTCCTGGCACCCCTATCCCAGATACGTCCAAGGGCCTCTCACCACCCACTCAGAGGACAGAGCCGCAAGGCGTGGGGAAGCATGCAAGACCCTGACCCCAGCTGGATGCTCACAGCCCCCTCACCTGGGAGCTACAAATGGTCAGCAACCATCTACTATCAGTTGTATGTCACTCTGAACAAAAATGTCAGCTAAATAAATATATATAAGAGATCAAAGGGAGATGCAGTGTTGCTAAGATGAGCAGAAGCTCATCCCACGGCCTCAGCTGGACTGTTAGTATGTACTGCTCATGAATGTTTTATATCAAATGCATGTTTTTCATCAAGCCTGACAAGGGGGTAAGACTACGCTGGTGTTCAAACGCAGTCCACCTAATACACACACACACAAACACACAGAGAAATGATTTTTTTGGGGGGGGGGGGTCAGTCCCTTTGTATGTGGGTAAAGGAGCACAGGAAGGACTTATAGAAGGTACTGATATGAATTTAGAAAAAGAATTTGGCCTGATACAGGATTCCCTTAACTGTAAAAGCAGGAACTACACATCGCACATCAGACATTAAACTGTAATGTTTAAACCTTTCAAAGATATTACCACAACATGGAACCATTCCGACTCTCCATCTTCCAGTAACAGAAGTCATTTTTCAAATTTCCTCCGACATCTTCCAAGTCGAATAATCTTTCTCATAAAGTTTTCCAAAATAAGCAGCTCAAGTTTATATCTGGCTGTGAAATTTTTTTAGATGCCCCTCCCAATCCCCTGCCCCCTTAACAGGATAAAAGTGAAGAGGAGATAATGGACCACTGCAATATAATAAACTCAGAATGAAGAAAAATAGGAAGTGTCCTCATTATTGCGTAACCTTCTGGCTTATAAGAAGACACTTTATCAGTGTATTTGTCCTTTTTGGGTCCAGACTCTTCATTTTGTTTGTTTTACTATAAGAACTTTCAAATTACTGCAAGATGACTTCAAAAAACAGTGTTATATTATGCACTGCATAAATTATCTCTCACATAAACACAGGGTCATATGCTGATAAAGTATACCATTAATGGCCTCTTCATCTAGTCAGTGTCTACAGTCTCTTTTTAGAACTAGTAAAATACATCACTATGCACTGCACTTTCAAACACTTACCATTATTCATTGCCACCAAGGGCCCGGGTGTTTAATACTACTTATGAAAACTCTTCCAGGGTTTATTGCAGAAATGCATTTAATCCCTTTACTTGCAAGCCGACCCATATCTTGTATAAATAGAATACGAGACAATTAAATGAATGACTCTTATCAAAAGTCTGACAGCTTCTTCGGGATGACGGCATTACACCCCGGAAAAGAACAAAATGTATTTGGTCTGGTTATAGATTTTGCTTCCTCTACAGGGAAGAAAGGAAAAACTTATTAGAAAGAATTAAGAGCTGCTGTTTTTTTTTTTTTAAGTTTTTTTAAGTTAAACATGTTTTACAATGTTTTTGCCAGTGGTACAAAGCAGTAATTTTACTCCTTATCATTCAGCTAAAAAAATGTGTCTTAAACCCAAGTTTGTGAATAATTGCATAGATATCTTATCTAGAGCCTCCCGTGAACATCTGCTGCCTCTGGATAAATAACAACCCAGGCAACCGCTGAAGAAAATTTTATACCGTCCACCACTAATCAAACTTTAAACACACAGCTCTCAGTAGCCACACCCACACACTTCGCTGGCGCATGTAGACAAGAGTTAATCAAAACAAGAAGTGTGTGGCTGTGCATGAATGCGTGCGCCTGAGGATGTAAGTGTAGGTATATGTGTGTGTGTGTGTATCTGCATGTACGTAGATGTACATATGTACTGCATGTGTGTGTGTGCGCGCGCGCAGGTTTTTTTTTGTGCGCCACTTTTGATCGTGAAAAGGCAAAAACAGAAGCAAGACTTTGCTTCAAAACTTTGCTGCTCTTAAAAACAAGAAAAAAACAACACTTCCTGACAAGTTTTTATATATATAAAGCAGGCGTGCACCAAGAAACTGCAAAGTGTCTGTTTTCATTGCACAGAAGAGCCAAGAAGGATATTAAAACATGAATTTTTAAAATAAATAAATAAAATACTTTGAATGGCTCACAAATGTATCTGTCAGAAGTAGACCGCTACTGCGGAGACTGCTAATCCAAGCGCCAAATCCACCGCAGAGTCTTGGAGGAGATATGAAAACATCTGCAAATGCCAAATATTGTCACTCCATATTTAATGAACGAGCAAACGCTTAGTACAAGTACAACTCTGTGACAATACCTGCACAGAGACAACACACATACTCCCAGAGGTGAGCGGAGTTGTTGAGAGGTCAAAAGCACAATAGGAGCCATGCAGAAGTTCACTGTTGACCACTAGTGGTGTCTTGTCACTTCATTGACTGGTGAGAATGGATGCAGTATAAATCACAAAGTACTAACCTGGAAGTCAAGCTGTAGTCAGGAGGAAGATGGTGACAGGAGAACAGGAGGTTAGGACCCAAGAGAAGAAAAGGGAAAGAAGAACAGGACAGAAAAGGAATGAAAAAGTGATTAAGAAATGTTTCAACAGCACCAGAGACTGTACCTGTAAGAACAATGAAATGTGCCAAAGACTTTGCACAAAATATTGGGAAATAAAGCTCTGATATGTAGATATTTGGTATTATTTAAACTCTCCCTGGGACACACAAACTAAAGGCACAGCTGCACTAGAGGACACATTAATTTAGGACATATTATACAGGCACAGAGAAAACTGAACTTACCGCATTTCTACCACAGTCTATGCACTACAGTACAGTGCATTCAGAAAGTATTCAGACTACTTCAATTTTCCGCACATTTCTTTACGTAATAACCGTAGTCTAAAACGGAATGAACTCTTTTTTTTTTTTTTAAATCAACAATTTACACACAACACACCGTAATCAAAAAGCAAAAACATTGGAGCAAACGGAAATATCACATGTACATAAGTACTGAGACTCTTTACTCATGCATGCAGGCTTCTCCACACATAATCTACTCTTTAAATCTGTTCCCATCGATACCTGTGTGTTGTTCCTGACATCCATGACGACAGCATGTCCTTTGGGACCGCCGGTCAATGGCATGTCAATGGATTAACGTCAGGGGATTATTGTTCAACCACAGAGACGAATCAGGACATAGTCCAAAAGGGACTTCCTCAGACCGGGCCTATGAGGTCACGTTGGATTACCGTGATCATTTGTAAAGGACAAATTCAATCAACTGCACTCTCCCTAGAGAAAAATTCAAGTGAGTATGTGCATTTACAGTACAAGACTTATGATATTAACTATGGAGAAAGACAGTTGGCTCCTGTGGAACTTGTAAGATTTCCTAAAAGAGTACGTTAAATATCCGACTCATTACTTAAACACGGCCTTTCCGTGTTGTCCGTATGTAAATGGGAGCGATATGATCCGCAGACTAAAAGTGCCCTCTTACAACTCAACACACATTCTTCACATGTTGCCGTTTGCCTGGTGAAGAGAAGTCACAAAGTGCATTATTACGCGCTCACACATAAGCTGTGCTTTGTGCTGTTGGTGAGGAAACAAGACATCTGCTAGGCAAGTGCATGGACAAAGAGAGCAGAAGGTGAAAGAGCGAGACAACAGCGCCGCACTGTGAAGCACCACAAAGGTGGAGACTCTGGTGGGTGAATCTGCACACTGATAGAGCGCAGGTAAGTCTACCGTACCAAGCGGGTGGGCAAAGGATGAATTAATAGACCAGGAGTGTGAGTAGCTGAAGAGGTGAAGGCAGGAGGAGTGTGTACATTCATAGTTTGAGAATCTCAATGAATTGACGTGCAAGGTGTACAGGGGATTTGTAAGGGTGTAGAAGAGCTGAAGGTGTGCAAAGTGTGTGAGGTGTACGAGGAGGAGTGGCATACAGGTGACATGTTCACACTGAGTGAGTACTGAGCACGTGAAGAGGAGAGGGAGGTGCGCTGAGCTGCAGGATGTGACGTATGACACGTAGACAGAGTCCCAAGCGTGCGTGGAACTACAAGCACTGCTACATGCTGAGCAACAAAGGCACACAGAGATGTAGACACAGATGTAGACGGAAACATCGTTGCGCAGCTGAGAAACATGCCAGGGCAGAGCACTCACTTTCCAAAGAAATCCCACATAAGACCCCCTATCTGCTGTGGGGCAGCCGACACAGAGAGGTGCTGATCTGGGGGTGCTCTGCCGCTGGACCAGGGCAAAGGGGAGGGGATTGTGGGCAGGGGCAAGTAAAAAGGATGGGGGGTGGGGAAGGTAAGAACAAGATGGCGAAGAAAGGCACATAAACACACATGATTCAGTCAACACACAGTGGTAACTTCATGTGCATGAGACACAAAGAGGCACCATCCCTTCCCACTCAGTTAATGAGTTCTAACACTGGCCGCTATGTGAAGCTGCTGTGGTTTCAAACCATCACCGAGACTGAATTTTACGAGCTTCTTGGTAAATTGGCAACTGAAACACCACAGATGTTACAGCACACGCACGGTGACCAAGCGCTCAATGTTTCCGTTCGGCACCGGCATTTTCCGAGGTGACGAGTATCCTTGAAGACGACGACCTGAGCGGTCATCCAGGAACATTGGGGTTTGAAGAAAATATGTCGGCTAGCTGCTCAAATACATATGATACAGATATAGCTGTTAGACCATTACATATAACACGCGTGAGAAGATGAAGCACGACCGCAGCATCATCACACAGTGGCCTGTCTTAGAACTTACTGACTGTACCTCCTACACATTTTTTCCCTAAGTACAGAGATCTGAAATATAAATTGCAGATTTACGATTTTTACCAGCATGTATATTTATCAAAAAGATTCAGAAATGTTTAAGCGAGTTACCGTGACTAAAATTTTACATAACAGATGTACACAACCTGCCCCCCCCCCACTGTGTTCAGCTGTCAGCATCAAGAGATCAGACTGAAACTTTCCCCAGAGTCTGAAACCTCACTCCAAGTCCAGGACTCACTCCAAGTCCAGGACTGCAAGAGATGGAGCCGTAGCTTTAAGGCTCCAGGGAAGACATGCTTCTGTGCAACCTACTGTGCCCGAGCCCTTTTCTGGCATGCAGCTGGCACAGTGGCAATCCTGCGCCACAAAGAGCTCAAACAGCCTGGGGGATGTTGCTTTAGAGAGGCGCGTCTCCTGCCAAGAACCCCCTGATTCTAGAGGAGCTCGAGAGAGGCCCTCTACGGCACAACAGGCAGAGCGGGAGCACGGCTGGAGGGGGCTGCGGAGACCCCCTCAGCAATGCTGTCCACATCCATTTGGCTCCCGGCTTTGTTTTATTCCCCCATCCTCCTCTGCTATTGTTGCCCCCCTCCTGGCCTGCTCCACTCCACCCAGATTTCCTGCACGCAGAGGCTGTATCCACCCTGACAAACAGTCTGGCACAGTCATACTGCTTTCATTCATTTGGACTGCAGCTAGGGGGGACTTCATTATGGCTGAGTTTATTTGAACACCTGAATGAAACCTGGAGTCAGACGAGCGCCTGACAAAGCTCATTTTTCTGCACCTGGCTTTCAGGCCGAAGCACCATCGAGCCACACGCCCTGGCAGTTTGGCATGAGCCCCTGGGAATGTCAGTAAAACAAGATGCTCATCTATAAATCACACTATAATTGTGTACCGTTCTGCCAATAAAAGAGGAAGCACAATTTTTTTTCCCCATACTTTCTTGGATCAGGTAGCCTGATACCCTGTGAACAAATCCTGGCTTGCTGTCAAATTCCATAAACAAAGTATGGTAGCAATTATTCACTTGTATGAAACCATATGAAACCATCAACAAGTTGGGGAGCAGCTACATTAATGCTGTGCAGGGCTACAGAGCAGAGCAACACATTTACCAGAGCTGATAAATTTGCACTTCAGATGGGGAAACACTTACCAGGATTGATTCATTTGTAGTCACATGACATGAGTGCAATTCATTACACCAACTAAACAAATAAGAAAATTGGGTACAGAGCTATCACTTCTAATAACTTTTCACAGTGTATATAAACACTTCATAATACACCTATTCATACTAAAGTATATATCCATCCATCCTTTTTCATTAACCGCTTCTCCTGAGGAGGGTCGCAGTGGTCCACAGGCAATGGACACCAGGTCATGAAACTGCCCCTGGATGGGACACCAGTCCATTGCAGATTAAAGCACACGTAGTACATATGTATAAGTGTGTGTGTGTGTGTGTGTGTGCGTGTGTGTGTTTACAGGTATGTATGTATAAAAACATGTATAAATAGATATGTATATATACACAGCAGAATATATATAACAAATACTGCGTATTTATCTGTGTTTTTTGCTATACAAAATGATTCTTCATTTGGTTATACAAAACAGTTCTGATTTTGGTCCCTTTTAGATCTTTTTGTCTAAATAAGTTATAAGATGACAAACAAGAATGAAACAGATTAAATCCATTCAGAATTCACATAACTTTTCTTCCACCAGTGAGAGCTCAGATATTAGTGCAAATACACTGGGAATTTCTGCCTCAGACATAAAGGGGAGCAAGAAATCAAACGAGTAAAATGAGGGAAAATAACACACATTTTCCACAAGGGGATCGCAGAAAATGTGGAAGGGTGGAGGAAGCAGAGGTTTTACTGAATGAAAGAATTTCTAGGAATTTTATTTGTTTGGCAGCAGTAAAAGCAGGGACTATCACACCTGGTTGGGTCATTAGCAATTCAATTGTCTTCTGAATTCCTATTCAAGTAAATTATTCATAGATTCTGCACGAAAGCAAAGAAAATATTATGGCAAGAAAACACTCAATGCTTGCCAAACAAATGGTCTCCTCATTATTGGAATATAAACGTTACATGCTTTTTTTGAAAATACAAAAAATATGGACCACAAAAAGAGAGAAACACGAACACACTGAATGCATTTTTTATAATCTTGAACCTGCAGAACACAGTCAGACACACACACAAAAAATACATACTCACCCAGGTCTGCAAATGAAAACGCAAACAAAAGAAGAACAAAAACAAATAAACAGACAAATATACCTCAGATCTCTGCAGGATAAGTGGATGACTATATTTAATACTCACCAAATAGAGACATACAATTTATCTTCCTAAAGAGGTTTGGGAGTGTTATCGACTCACAGGATTATATTTTAGAACCACGTCTACACTCTACTGTTCACATCTGTCTCAAGCAAGGCATGCAGACTTAATACTCTCTTCAGTTCACTGCTTAATTTATTATAATTTATTGCAACAAACCCCCCCAGCATGAAAGGTACATCTAAGCAAACACATACCCCGGGTTTAAAACTCAAATGGCACTGCCTTGCACCAGATATTTTCCCACTTATTATGTGCCGTATGATGTCAGTCTGAAATATGTAAAGTCTTAATATTTTATCACAGCACAGTATTGCTGTGGGCTCGAGTTTAATTCCCTCTTGCAGGATTAAAGAGATGTGGACCTGTGGCAAAAAAACTGAATGTGCTGTTTCACGGTGCCTGTGTGTGGCCCTCAGGCAGCACGAGGTCTGTTACCTTTCCAACTCCAGTATCTTCTTGTCCTTGTTGTTCTTCTCCATCTCCACCTCGCGGAGGATCTCCAGCAGCCGGTCCACCTCGGCCTGCGACTTGCCAGACTCCTCCTTGTAGTAGGCCACCTCCTTCTCCAGGTTCCTCAGCTTCTCCAGAAACTCGGGGTTCATCCTGGCCATCTCCTCAGCTTCATGGGCCTTTTCACAATTCACGTTATTCAGACAAAAGGGTACCCCCGCATTCCAAAAGACAAAACAGAGAAAGACAAGACTTAATTCAAAACAAACTATATGGTAATTAAAAAAAAGTGTTCACTAATTAGACAAAAATGAGAAAACACCATAATGGGGAGTGTAACTTTTGGTTCATTTAGCATAAAATATTAAGATGGGAGCGGGGGTTTAGTGCTCAGCCCACATTTATGAACTTTGATACATACAGTTTTTGTCAAATCCATGGCTTTGATATTCAATGCGTACGTACAGCACATCTTTTTGCAAAATGAAAAAGTGCTTTGAAAATGCAAATTCAAAAGCTTGTCAAACACTTAAAATTGATCTCAATTTCCTTTTTGTCATTACCCATAATTTGATTCATTGTTTTCCTGCTGACCGAAACCAGTTCAGCCTTAGAAACTACTCATACAGTGGGTTGCAAAACTGCATCATTGCTGTCGAACACAGCAACAGGAAGACAACTGTTCAGTATGTAGTAGCTTTTACAACATGCATATAAATATTGCATTTTGACCCGTCTGAGCCCCGAAGTCATCATAAAGACGGAGGAACACCAACAATAACAGCTTCACAGCACAGTATTTACAAGCGAAATTGCATTTTCAAATTAAGCTAAAGGAAAGAGCAGAAACTACAGTGTCCATACATTATCAGCCAAACTCAGCACAGCACACATTAAATAAAATAATCAGTTATATCTCTACAGACCTCTTTATTTCCATGAGTTCTTAAAGAATTGGGTTGTTCAAGTATAAGCCTTTAATAATGCAGTTAAATTGGAAAACTTGTAATTTGAAGAACAGCTGTCAGCAGTATGGATTTCACATTTGCGTGTTCATCAGTATTCCCTCTAAATACTGCAAACCAAAACACGTAAGACTGGGAGAAACTACTATTAAAGAGGGATTGTTCTTGAGCAATTATTGCCATGAACAACCACACAAAACCATAGCTAACAGTCTAATGTAACATTTTTCTTTTGGTCTTTCTGCAAAATTGCAAGCACATTGATACACTCATAAGGAACGCACAGCACAACGACGGCACAGATGGCCACACAAACTGCACAGCAAAGGATGGGGACGAGGGGCAGGAAGGCATGCGCTTTTTTCAAGCCGAGTCGGCAGTGCTTTCGAAGGCCCCGTGCCGAAAGGTGCAAGCGGGCAACCGAAAGACCAACAATGGCGCGGCTGGCTGAAAAAAGGCTTGGCAGAAATGAGGGCTGATGAGGCGAGAGAAGGCAGAGGGCGCGGTGTTGAGCCTACCGCAGGTTTCCCGTCATTCCTATTCGGAGTCTTGGATGAGAAAGCGAGAGGGGGAAACGAGGCAAGCAAAGGCAATGAAAATGTTGTCGCTTCTCGATGTGGCATGCACAGCGGAAGGAACAGGCTACATCACAATGCAACACCAATACTACCACAACGCTAGAAAGAGACATTTTTGCCATGTCCCCCCCCCACTTAAAAGAAACAAAGATGAGCGATTTCTTAATTCTTTTTTCCTCCTACTGTTTCACAAAAAAACATGTTCAAGGATGGGGATTAAAAAGGATGTTAGTTGTCACTCTGAATATAAAAGGTTGGTAATTAACAAAAATTCATTATGTAAGACATCTTGTTAAGAAATAACAAAGAAGCTCGACCTAAGACTTGTTCCTCTTATGTGGTTCCTGCAACCAAAAATATCTCCCACCAGTTTGTTTCTTTCTTCAGTGTCATTACAGCTTCACCTCGTCGTCTTTTTCACTCTGCAGTCCTCCCACAAGACCACTAAATATCATCTAATTTTTTGGATATTTCACTGCAAACATTGTCTTGATTTATTCCCTTTTTTAAGACCTCAGAGGATATCAATATCAAAAAGTGACCTTTTCTTTTTGTACAACTAAGCAAATTTCTGTTCAGTGTTTGCTTGTTATGACTTTTAACCATCAATAAAGTCTTTTTAGGTCATATCATTTTACTAGTTTCCATAGACAGAAGACCAACCCTAATTTCAGATAAAATAATAACAATAATAAACTTGAACAACCCTAGTAAATCAAATGAATACCTTTTTAACCCCAAAAAAGAGATATATGAGCAGTGAAAATCCAGTGTGTGCAGAATCTTTCCACGGAGGTTGTCGACTATGGTGTGTGTGTGTGCGCGTGCGTGCGTGCGTGCGCGGGGGGGGGGGGGGGGGGGGGGGAGNGGGGGGGGGGGGGGGGGGGGGGGGGGGGGGGGGGGGGGGGGTGGGGGGGGGGGGGGGGGGGGGGGGGGGGGGGGGGGGGGGGGGGGGGGGGTGCACACACAGGGAATGTGATAGAGTGTGGTCAGTTACAGGTAAACTCAAATTGAAATACTGTTTCTGTCATATTTCTGGACAAAAAGCCTCTTTAAGTCCCAAGGTGCATTTCTGTGCAAGACCCTGAAGGCAGTGGATAAGAGCCCAACTATGACAGCATCCAAAACTAAAAAGGAAAAATACCCAGTGTATAATTTGCTTATTAATGCTTACAAACCTTATCATTAATATTTACTGTACTTATTATTAATCACTCTGCCACCTTTGGTTTTTAAAGATATTCAAAAGGTACACAGAGCTGGATCCTACTGTGTTGTTTTTTTTTTATACTGGAGCTAAAAAGCTTTAGTTGTGCTCAGTATATTTAAACTCATTTCTGCTATGTTACATTTCATAAATTAATTTCATCATTCCTGAGCATAAAAAGACTCCTTCCTTTGAGCATACCTGCAATTTTGACTGTGAACATGCAATAATGTCATATAGACTTTAATGCAAAAACAGCTAAATGTTCTTCATTCACAGGTTTGCAGAGTGGAGCTTAAAATGTGCCATGCCTGCAATACATACGGTATGTGTGCCTTGAAGTCTGCAGTGTGTATAGATCTTTCTGTGATCCCTTTTATCCTGCGACAGTCCTTACATATATTACAAGCCATTCTGGTTTGTCTGTGCTGGTGGTTAAGCTCGGTAATTCAGTGCAGTGGCATGTGGACCCTGCAGGTGCCCATGGTGTCAAACGTCACCGAAGACGAGCTTCTGAGCAGACTTACAGGGTTGTTCGCGTGACCGAAAAAGTGCTCTGCTTGCTACATTGCAAAGGCGGGTACGAAGACAGGGGGAGAGAAGGGAAAACCATCAGCTAGACGGCTCTACAGGAACGGAGACAGAAAATGTACTGTTAAAAAAAGGTCATTTCCATAAACCACTCCTCAGTGGGCAGGAGGAGCCAAGGAAAAATGCGGGCGAGGAAGAAGAAGTCGGCATTACTGCTTGCAAGTCAAACAACCCATGAGTTCAAGAAAGCTGGCCACTTTTTTATGATGTATTATATTCCCTCTTAAAAATCTTAGTCTTTCTGCTGGTCTTGGGTCAAAAGTGATTCACGAAGTCTGGTCTAATATTCATTACAATGCATCATTAATCCACTGGTCCTGTATCACTGTGTTGTGATTTATTGTTAACAGCAACAATATATTATTAATATCCAACAGTACTTGTGGTGAATGCCTCTGCACCACACTTCAGCAGTCAATTTTATTTTTAAGCACTGTGGGGACACCTTGTCAGGGATGTACTATAAAAGTACAATAAAGTGATTAGGAATTTAACCGAACTCCACTTTAAAATATTATCACTTGCAGTGGGAAAGACACTTGCTTGCGGTTCTACAGGGGAATGTGACCAATATCTGGAGATGCAGACCGATAAGACTGGACTGTCCATTTGGCCTCTGGTCAACGAAATACGCACAAAAACCAGGGCCAAACTAGGACCACAGTAATTCATTACAAAACAGTGCACTTGGAGGAGCCCCTGCACTAAATCTTTTTTTTTTTTTAAATCCAACAGATCTCACGAACTAGAAGTTTTGAGGTCAAAGCACAGTGAATCACAGCTGATACTGGAGCTCTGCGTTTACCGCGGTTCTCTCCCAGAGCTGAGGAGGCTTGCTGTGGGTTTACAAACAGCTGGATGCAGCATATCAACATCCCCAAACCCTTGTCGATCATCGAAAGGGTGTTGTGACACAATTCTAAACGGAATATTGAAGAAGTGGAGTGCAAGTGCCAGAGCGAGAAACATCCGCTGCATGTTTATCAGCTGAGCCATTCACTCGCACTGAAGAATACATTCCAAAGGCAAAAAAGATCTGTTTCACAGAGCCAGAACTCCCACTGTATGGCAAAAAAAAAAATTTTTAAAAAAAAAAAGTTCAGCGCCGAGTAAAAATAAACCGGCACAATTCAAATAATTTATTATTTTTAATTAACATTTAACAGAACAGATTTTATGCTGCCAAAGACGACTATGGAAAAACAATAGTAGTATGTTTAGTTTTTTGCAAAGCATTGTAGGCTGTTGGCTAGTAGGCCTCGTTTTTCTTTAAGACTTAACATTTCATTTCTTTTTAATTTAATGGAGCGTGCCCGTTCACCTTCGACCCACTCTGCATTACTGTTTCATTAATGCTCAATTTCTTTTCCACTCCGCTGGTTTCAGAATTTAAAAACCGAGTTGAACTAATAGTGGGATTGAAGTCACACTGAACAGAATATATTCTTTGTGGCAAAGCCCACTGGCAAGACGTCATGTGGGCCACCGATCCAAGAGAGGAAAAGCTCTTTGTGTAAAAATGCAAAGTGAACTACTGCAATCCAGAAAAGCCACCAAGTTGACCCAGTTTGTGTTTATAATGAACCAATTCCGCTGTGAAGCTGGATGGTCTGCCAAGCACACTGGGTGTTTGGGCCATGACCCTAAAAACAGGGGTGTTTTAAAAATCATAAAGGATGATGTCAAGGAAAGCTAAATAAACTTGTATATGCGGGTTAGCGTACAGCATAAAAACTGGACAACGGTACACAAGTGCAGCCATTATACGGCACACAAAAGTTTGCTCACTGGCTTTTTAATCACAGGTACAAAAATAACTTCTGCAAAGAGGAAAAACTGGTTGTTTTTCCAAGTTCTTCGTGGATCATTAGACTCAGAATTGTTGGAATATCTCTGCAGGTTGGCAAAAACGAGCCAAGAGGGGGAAAAAGACTCACAGAGCTAAAAGCTTAAAAAAAAAAAAAAAAAAAAAAGGGTGCTGCTCTGGTCCAATTCAACATGATGGTGACACAGGATAACAATTGTAAAGCATGTCAGTACTGCATGTCTGTGTTAACATTTCAGGAGTATAACTACACAGATATTGACTCAACACCGTCAGGGCAGCCTGGCAGCAGGACGTGAACTAGGGGTTGGGGTGGGGGGGTCTTAAGTGTCAGCAATGAGTTTTACTGACTGTGCGCCCGCTTCTTGTGTTTGGGTCTTCATGGCCTTTCTCCAGCTGGACACCAGGATATGGGCTTGTTTTTCCCAGTGAAAAGATTTTAAATATAAAAGATTTAGTTTTAACAACTCCAACAACCTTTCAATGTTTCTATGTATCTAAATAAGGGAGTTTAAGGATTAAAAAAAAAACTGAAACTCCTTACATAAAACCTAAAAATAAGTGAATAATACATGCAGTGTCAGGTGTTAACAGACAAAACTTTTACAAATGCCAGGAAAATGTTTATATGTTAAATATCTTCCAGCATCAAATTTAAATAAATGGATTTGTGAAAATATCAAATAGCAGCTTTCATCGAGTTGCATTTGGGACTCCTTCAAGAACACCAAATGACTAAATGTACGAAGTACACGGTATGACTGAAACACAGCGTACGTGCTGGGCTGGATGAACCCGTGTGTAAAGCTGCATTTGTACGGCAAGGCCACACATCACACGGCCACAGTCCGACTCCGCAAGGCTTTCTGCAGCTGCACCGCTGTGGATTCCCACTCGCTCTCCAGCTGCTGTTTGGGACACTCATTAGCCAGAAAATGCAACAGACTTTTTATCTAACTCCAGTTGGGTAAATTCTAATCGCAAGACTGTTGCACAATTTTCAGCTTCTCTGCTAAACACAACTCTGATGACATCCCTAAAAAAACGCAGGTTAAGTGATACCACTTTATATCAGGCCAGACCTGAAGGAAACAGTTCATCGAGCCTAGTGTATAAATACTTTAAGGGTCTAAGAAACTGAACAGCAAAAAAGAATAATTAGCACTCATGTATACCAGTATAAAATTATTCGGAAATATTCCTGATAAAAAACATTTTTACAAAAAAGTATACTAATTAAGAATTACTTTTAATTAATTTTAAAACATGGGATACTTGGAGCTGAATCTTTAAAAAAATTATATGTCATTTAAAACAGTTGAAAATATTTAATTACTAAGAAAAACTATAATACTGAATGTAGATTTTTACTATTATTGTATTTTATTATTATTTTATTATTTATTGTATTATTATTATTATTATTATTATTATGTGAAGCAGATGATGACTCCATACTTGTGCAGCTCTTGTGGAATATGAGCAGACACTTGATATGCGAACCTTTATGTAAAAAGACATAGCTAAAGCATGACGTTATTTTGTCTTGCTTTGTTGTTTTGCTGTCAGGACCAGCTGACTGGGAGCAGTGTCCCTTCTCATTGGCCCCAACTTAAAACAGGACAGGTTCTAACTTCTCCAAATGCTGTGTTACTGTGAAGTACCATGACACAGAACAAAACACCCACAAGGGACAGAATCTATCTTGATTACATCTCTGCATAGTTTTATATAACTGATATAAACCATAAAATTCTTCACTGTCAAGGAGGTTAATAATACAGAGACAACGAGCAGCTGATGTGCTTTCATCATCGTAATTCCTTGGAAAATAATTTTCCCCATTTTATTTTTTCGTTCTCTGCACAGTTAAAATATCTCAGTAATATGCTGTACTGTTAGTCGCACAGAGGTCTCTACATCATCTGCAATCTGCTCTGAAAATGCCAGCTGTGTGTAGGAAAGGCACTTTTCCTTGACACCGCAATGGATTCTAGAGAAGCTTATGTATTAACATTAGATCATAACACTGGATCTGACACTTAATCCCATTCAATATTGTGCCGCAAAGATTTACAGAAGGAAACCTAGCTTATGGTTATCAGACTACAGTCCCCTGACACGCCGAGCACATGCAAGACACGAGTGTGCAGTGCTTACCTTCTGCAGCTGGGTTTCCAACTTACTACACTCCTCCTTCTTCTGCTCTATGGCAATCTCAAGGGATTTCAGTTTGGAGTCCTTCTTCAGGCCGGAGGAAGCGAGCGAGGACGCGTGCTCCTTTAGGTCAATTAAACTCGACTGAAATGATAAATCCGGAGACGGAGGTCAATTCGGACTTACGCTGTCAATACAATTCACGCTCTCATCTCTAGACTTGCCTTACTAAACACTGGGACATTCAGTCATGGTCACAGTAGCTGAAGCTGGAATATCTCCCTATGGTTCTGTGCAAACACTTCTCATAATTATCGGAGACACACGGCGTTACATATTTAGTGAGACGGCCTTAACACATTTCCTGAAAATAAAAGGGAACATACAAGCATACACATATATAGGATCGTTTCTAGTTTTGCATAGCTAAACACATGTAAAGTGATTATTGTTTAATTAAAATGTAAATATTTATTGTGTTAATATTGCATGGCGTATTAAAAATGAATACTGGCTTCCAGGCTTACGCATAACTCGTGTAAATTTAAGTGATTCACATGTTCCACTGTCATGCTTGAAAAGCATGAAACAAGATTTAATTTGCAGAAATGATAACATTAAAGAATATATGGTCATAAATTTTGCCATACTGTGCCAAAATGTTGTTCTGGCATGTCTTCATGACTGAAGATTATTTTTGGCTTTTGGTCAAGTTTCTGAACAAAAGAGACAGATGTTTTGGGATGGATTTTGCAAGAATACTTGTGATGGTAAAATGAATTACTTCTACAATCAAATTTAAGACTTTAAATGTAGGTTTCAAACACCATATTTTTACTGCAATAATGCTCAAAAGTAAAAGTTCCATGAATAAAAAAAACACATTTCCAAATGTAGCATCAGATTTCTTTCTTCTGTAGTGAGGTTATATAGATTTTTAGTATAAACTCGAGTCTGGTTCTCAACACCGGTCCTTGCAGGCCACTCTATGATGGTTTTGTTCCTGGTCAGACCTTAATTAGAAGATGTGATTTAGCTGCTGAACCAATAAACTGCACAACTGAAACAATTCAGAAGCCAAACACTATTTGAGAATTTGCTCATGTTTTAAAGTGAGTTCCAAAAATACTGCTTAAAGTGATGAGCAGATGGTTAGTAATTTATCCCTCAAAATTAATAAATTGATCAGTCTAACAGTTCCTGCAATTATTTTGGACTTAATTCATGTAATACTTTGAAATCTAAGAGATTCATAAATGCAGATGAGACTCAACTGAAGTCTGTATAGTTTTGCCTTAGTTTAACTGTTTTCTAATGCCCACATGAATTTGGTTTCATCCAAAAGCGCATGCAGAGCCCTCTGGTAACATGTCTGCTTCAATGTGATTTTAATGTTGCAATTCATTCACTGTTTACTCTGCATAAAATGTGCAAATAAACAAAATGCAGCACGACGTTTCACTCCAGCTCTGATAGCAGGTGGGGTCCAGATCCCAGTAAATCTTGGCTCTTGGCCTCAGTTCCCAGCAACACAGTCTACACACTGTGCCAGTACCGCCCTGAGCCACTGCAAGGTATCATGGGAACGCTCCTGAAATGAAGATATGGTCTCTGACTATGAGAAAGCCTCGGAAATCTTCAAATCCCTAATGCCGAGGGTCCCCCCGGACCTCACCTCCTTCTCGGTCAGCTCAGCCTGCAGGGTGTTCACCTTCTCCTTGAGTTCCTTGTTCTCCTTCTTATAGGACTCCACCTCCTCCTGCCTCTCTCGGTCCTCCCTCTCCCGCTGCTCCTTCAAGCGCTCAATGATTCTTTCCTGTGATGAAGAAAGCAAAGCTGGGATATAGCGGGCGGCTCATGGAAACAACCACCCAGGGACAAGACGGGACATGGTCTGACCTGCCGCTCTGTAATTTTATTAATAAGTTGCTTAGCAACTTACAGTATCAGACCCATTTATATAGCTGTGTTTTTCTACTGGAGTAACGTGGAATAAGTACCTCGCTCAAAGGTGCTACAGCAGCACCAAGGAGCGGAGCATCAACTCCATGTCCTTAAACCCCGGCACCACCTGCTACCCCTGTACATCCAGGTTCTGTTTTAAAATACTATCGGGAAGAGAGAAACTCAGATGCACCGTAACACAAATAGCCTTACTGATCACAGACTGGACACCACCCTACAGCTTTTGACAACAATCACTGCTGCACCATATAAAAAACAGCTGGGCTCATTCAACCAAGACAAACTTCACAATGTTTACAACAAAAAGTTACCAAGAATCATACCCACTCATTTGGGTTTCATGGAAATTGCAATTAGATCCTTAAAACAAAGCCTGGAAGAATTAAATGCATCCACGTCTGAAAACAGTTAGAACTATTGTAGAACCTACTTTAGAGCAGGAGAAAGCCACAGAATCTGTGTTCGCTGCATTTTTGCAGCATTATCACATTCCACCTTAAGGAAGAGTACAGCAGTAGATGCTGACAGTGGTAAATCTGCCTTGGCATGGGACCAACCCTATTGGTTCTTTCTTCACGGTACTTTCAAGCGCTGGCTAAGCTGTATCCCATTTAGTCATTGCTCAGGGCACCTGTTGAGAAAGCTTCTTGAAGATGGCATTCAAGACAGACCCCCACTTATCAGATTAGTCTGTGGGGCGCTGCCATCAAGCCGCGAGTGCTGCACTGGTGCTCCGAAGAGCCCTGCACACCAACAGCCTGAGAACCAGACGCTTTTTTGAATGTCTGACATCACCCTTGAGCACGTAATGGCGTGCCTGACAGCTCCTCATAATGAAAGTGCTTTGTACCTCCCGTAAACGCATGATGAATGGGCCTGGGAGAATACAGCGGGAGTTCTCCTTTCTATAGTCCACCGCAGGCCAGCAGCCCTCCAGAGGCATCCTGTAACTGTGGCATTCCTGCATAATGTGTACCTGCAGATGAGCACGCAGGCTGTGCGCCGGGGGTTTCGCAAACAGCAGGAGAGAGAGGCTGCATCATTCACCCACAATCCCACATTCTCAAACCGGACTGCTTGCTGGGAGGGGTACCGATCTCCATTTCAAACAGCAGGGCCAAACCTGAAAATGGTCATTTTTGGCCATCCGCTCTCATCACGAGCAATATGACATAGCAGGGAGCACTTGGAAGTTTCTCTCACAGATCGCGCGGCCCCCGAAAACGACAGCATAGCTTTCTTACTACAGATTAGCGCCACTTCACGCTCAGAATAAATGAACACACTAATATACACACTCCACATCTATGTAGACAACACAGACAATAATAGATGAGACACCATTATAACAGATGTGCCTTTCATGTTGCTGTGCAGTGTTACTTATGAAGTTCCAATACCCCATGTTAAAGCTATCTGTAAAAGATATTAAGCACATTGCCCCTTATCTTTGATTATACTTTTAATGCCCGCAGTCCTAACAGTGTACATGGGAAAGTAGGGGTTTACATTCTTTGACTGACTGCCGACAGTTTATTTACTTAAACTGCACAGAGCTGATTTTAAACATTGAATTCCAACCCAATAATTGGGTGGCTATCAGTGTTATTACCAGAAAACCATTTTGGATATTTACAACTTGCAAAGATTAAATATATTACAAATGGATGTCAGTTAGAAGGCCCCGGCTCGGGACCGGTGCTACCTTCTCGGAGAGCGCCTCCTCCAATGTGGCCAGGGCCGTGTCTGTGTTGCTCGAATCTGTTTGCAGTGACTTCACACGGTCCTTCAGGTTGGTCAGCTGTTTGTCCTTGTCACGCAGTTGCTCTTGGAGATTTTCAATCTGCAGTGAGAGCGAGAGAAATAACATCTAAACAAGCAAAGCGCAAAACTGCGCAGATGTACCCAATAAAAGTCCTGAGAAAGGAGACAGCCACTTAGGCTGAATTAAACCTATTTACAGTACAATATTTAAAAGGGAATGGATTCAAAGGAGTCCATGGATAGGCGTGTAAACACCAGAACCATTTATTTCAAGAGCCTCTTGTATTCTTCATTCCTCCCTTCATCTGCTGGAAGGGCAGCTAATGAGCTCTTGGCTTTGATAATTCTGTCCGTTTAGTAAGAGTCACTTTCTGACCCAGATAATCCTTTATAGTATTTAGTCTTTTAATGGAAAACAAATGTGAGGAATGCCTAAATCAATATGACTCAGAGCCATTAAAATACAGAATTTTTTTTCTCCTTTTTTTGGTAAAAATACTGAGAAATAGCATCCAGTCATCTCCAGGTATTTGACAACATCTTTTATGGTACTCCGTGGATGGATACAAGCCCAAATCACCGTTTTATCACTTTGCAGAGCAGTCAGCAGTAGTAACAGGTTACACAATGACAACTGCATTATACATGTTCAAGACCTGGACTACTTCTACTGTCATGCAAAAGAACTGCGTGGCTGAAGTTGGGGTATGTAGAGGTTAGAGCCGTCACCTTGCTATCAAAGGAGCTGGGGTTGAATCCTTGCTCCCTCAGTCACACCCTTCAACAAGGCACTTCTGAGCAAAATTGGAGATTTTACCCAGCTATATAAATGCATAAATAATTTTAAGTGGTTTAGTGTAAAATTGCAATACTGCAAGCTGCCAAAGGTAGACAAAGGTATCAGCTAAATAATGGTGAATAATACGAGACCCGTATTAGTACAGAGAACAACCCATAACAGACTGATCAATTTGAACTGTTTTCCCTCCTTAGTGAAGGACCCTATGGCTGAGATCACAGGACAGAGCAGAAACCACCAAATGCACAACATCCTTTTTCCAAATGAAATTAGCACAAAGTCCACTGGAGATTATACACAAAGATTGTTAAAAAAAAAAAAAAAAAAACGAGAGGAACAACAGACCATTAATGAAAAATGAGGAAAACACTGCAAATGAGAAATGATGGCAAA
This sequence comes from Arapaima gigas, assembly GCA_900497675.1. NCBI lineage: Eukaryota > Metazoa > Chordata > Actinopteri > Osteoglossiformes > Osteoglossidae > Arapaima > Arapaima gigas. Next base: position 127,961 of record UFQX01000299.1, on the reverse strand, counting down.
CGCCACAGTAGCCCATAAAAACATGTTTGGTAAACTGAGAAAGAAAACATTCCTGAGAGAAGACTGTGCACATACCAGTCATGGGTATATTGATAGATAATGCAAAAAAACCCTTCACAACTATTTTCAAGTGAATCAAATTAAAACTCCTAATATTTTCCCCACTGGAAATAAGTTGGGGCTTCTGCGTTATCTTCAAGGAAAAGTGGAGAAAATGACGGAGAAGGCCGGAGTCTGGCCTTAAGAGTCCAGATAGCCAAATTGCCATGATTAACAATCCCGGCTGACCGCCTCCACCAGCTGTTTGAGCACGATGTGCCGATATGAGGCCAGCGGATGGGATCGGCTGGGAAACTCGGCGAGCTGCTCTGAAATGTCAACACTGCAGCGAGTGACAGACATTCTAGGATTTCTCAAGGAAACTGCGGTGGAGCTAAAGATTTGGACATGTTCCCTGTTGTCCTCTTTCACATTTCGGATGTTGGATGGTTGTGACGAGGGGTTTTGGGCCGTTAGGAGTAATTAAATTCATTTACACAGACACTTCGAAATAATCCAAAACGTTTGCCTTTTCCCATGGAACAAATTAATTCAAACACATTCTGAGGACTTGGTATTCATTTCTGAGCCAGATCTTTTTTTAAAATATCTAATCGCCTCGGTAGTGACACAGAGTACTACATCTATTCAGTTAGCAGAATAATTCATTGAGCTGAGAGCTGGCTTGCTCAGGTACACTGAAAAGCCTCTCATGCTCTCTGGGTGTTTCCAGAATTAGAAATTAAGACCTAAAAGGAGCAGTTTACAACTGCAGCGGCAGCATGGCGGCACAGCAGGTAGCGCTGGTGCTTCACACCTCCTGGCCTTTGGGTTCCACTTTTGTTTTAATTCCTGCTCAGTCAGTGAGGAGTTTGCATATTCCTGTGTTTGTGAAGCCTTCCTCCCACAGTCCACAGGCTGGTGTTTCAGGTGAATTGGTGACATTAAATTCCCCCCATTATGTGAATGTGTGACTCCAATGGATTAGCATTGCGACCTCAGTGTTTCCTGCCTCGCACTGTGTGTGTGAGTGTGGGTCCCACACTACGCTGATCCTGCACTGGACAAGCAGTTATACATAAAGGGCAGACAAATGTGATACAGCGAAAAAAACCTCATTGAAACATCCCGTGTTTAATCGGTTTCATGGACAAAAAAAAAAAAAAAAAAAAAAA
>UFQX01000299.1:88011-126687 GCA_900497675.1 Arapaima gigas | reverse complement strand
GGAAAAAAAAAAAAAAAAAAAAAACAGCTCTAAGAGAAGTCTTAGTTTTAACGGACGCAAGCGAAACAAACCAATAGTGCTGTGTTAATTTAAAAAACACGAGGACAAGAGTTCCAGGACACTGACGAAAGAGAACTATAAGCACTGTCAAGTCCAAAAACAATTTTTCAAAAGACACCTTTGAGAGCTTTCCTTTGCGATAAATCCTGCATATCTGTCTTGGTTTTGGACAAATGGTTACATTACTCACTATGCCACAGTTTCTTTTGGCATGAAAAAAATGTATATAAACACTAAAGAAACACAGGTGTCATGTGGCCTTCGTGCAATTGTGCAGAAAACATCATTTCACCTCTGACCCTTTCCTAAGAGACCATATGGGACATGGACGTGGGACAAGGGAAGCTGATACCACAGTACTGTATAACATTTTCATTCAGTTGCTACAGGGAGAGGAAAGACCTTTTTCCTCAGCTCTGCCTTCCCCAAATAGAGAAACGCCAAATGCTTAACATAGTGAAACAGGACCTGTATTAATAACCCGTCTGTTTTATAATTGCAGTAATTCAAACTTTATTTACAACACGACACAGCATTTCTCAGCACCCCATTTTCCAGCGAAAAGCATCAATTCTTTCCCTTTGGCCCAAAATTTAGTTCTTTATTTCCTCCAGTCCCTCTTTGTTATTCTCCACTCTTACAGAACGTTTGGCCAAACTGAGACTAAACTGAGTCTCACACTTGAAAATGGAACTTACACTTACATGTAATGGTTTAATAATCTTAATAGGCGCAGGAACTGCCACAAAGTAAACAGTGCAACATATACCGCTGACGTGAAGGCAGAAATCTCCTATTTTGGAAATAAGTCTGTGTCAAATCGTAATATTAAAAGTCAAGGAGAATACATGACTCTTTCCCCATAAACCGCAGCTTTATAACTAAAACGAAAACACTGAAACCACTTTTGGCTATATGTCTGTAGGAGAAATAACAGTCCCTGTATGAGCGGCTGACATTTGGGCCCTGTGTACTGCGTTGGGAGTTACACAATTAGGTCTGACTTTTATGAAAACAGGGACAAGTTCACTGCAGCTCGCCTTCCTTGTCGAACATTAGTTCCGTCTGGAGACAAAGGAGCAGCTGGGTTACGGACCTCAGTTCATCCTCGGTACTTGCAAGGTTGCCTTCTCTGTGGCTGATCTGTCTCTTGGCGAGGCTCCAGAAGGTCGCCGTGGCGCTACCCCGAATCCACAGCTATTCCAACAGATACGTACCAGCGGACCTGTGAGCATCTATGTAGCTCCACAGACTCTCTGGCAGCAAATGTGCCAAATCTCTCATGTGCAACATGTCTGTCGTCCCTTCAGCCATAATCTGACAAACACACTGCTGAAAATCACTTGCCAACAAAATCAGAGATATTACAGAACACTTTTATGGCCACACTTAACACATACAGGTCTGGAACTTTCTTCAAATAAGAGTTTTTCCTTTTGCTCATTGTTTGTTTTACTACCCTCTTTATATTATTGTGAATGTCTGATGTTGAATGTTTTTATTATGCAGATTTTTATTATAAATTTGATTCTATTTTATTATTGTACCCTTTATATATTTATTTTCACTTCAAAGTGCTTGGAGAAGCTGTTTTTAAAGGCCCTATATAAAATAAAGTTTATGCATTATCATTAATACCATTGTTAATGTCTACAGCATGTCTGTATAGTAGTAAATTCATGATCACGGTGCTGCCACTACTGGCTGTGGTTTTGGTCCCAGGCTTTGTGTGTGTGTGTGTGTGTGTGTGTGTGTGTGCATGCACATGTGTGAGCAGGTTTCTGGTGCTGGGAGGTCTTGCAGGACCTACAGCACCGACAAGCAGGCTGGTGGGGTCATACAGGGGGGGGGGGGGAGCACCTGCAAAACCACGGCTGTTACTTCCAGAGCCAGACTGTAAGGATAACAATGTCATCAGAGCAGCTCACCGGTTTCTCTGGACACTGTAAACTGGCAAAGGTTTCAGTGTCTCTCTCTCTTTCAAACACACACACACACACGCGGTGAGAGAGCAGGAAAGCTGCTGCTGTCAGCTTTCGCCACCTCGTGGGAAGGACCTGCTACTGCAAATTCTCGGTTATTTATTCATTCAACGGCATTTGCTGGACGTGCACAGAGAAAACGGCCTTCGAGGTGATAAACACAGCAAGAAACTCACTTTACTTAAAGTGTACAATGGCGTGATTGTATCCTATGTTTTCTTCACAGGCCAGAGACAGAAGCAAAATAAACAAGGAAAAAGATTTAAATCATCAGAATAAGCTGAAGAAAACTGGTATGGCAAAGGTGTTTTAGAGAGTCTGAGATCAGAATGACCTGAGCACAGCGTATCTGCTGTCTCTGTAAGCCATGGTCGAGAAAAGCTCATTTGCAAGTGAACGTGTTTTGCTTTTAATCTAAGTCTCCTGGCCACAGTTTTTTTGGTCTTGGTTTCAGTCCTGGCTTTGGACAGTTAAATCAAACTTGAGGTTGGTTCTAACACCAAAAGATTAGTCGGCTTTTGGCTTGAGATGTGACCTCATAAAATCCATTGACTTCAGTGTGGACATAAACATCACATGAAAAATGTTGTCTTGATCTGTATTTTTTTGAAAAAAAAAAATCTTGACCTTGGTTTCAGTGCATGAATTAGAGGTCTCTGCATGTCCTGCTCTCAACTCATATTGGCATAACCCCTGTTCAGTTTTGATCTGCCCCGTGCAGACGGAGCCAAATATTCACTCTACCAAAAAAAGGCTTTAATCGTTTAAAGCTGCTCCTTTTTTCACCAAACACTTGATACGGCAGGAGACTAGAAAAAAAATGTGAAGGTGTTCCTTGCAAAGAGGTGTTCCTGAGGCCCCCAAATGACTGGTGCTCATGTGAACTCAAAGCCAAAGAAACCAGAAACTTAAAAGTAGCCACACATAATCAGAAATAGGCATCCAGCAATAATGTCAAAATAGCCAGGAGATATTACTAAACACACACAGAACAGGATAAAACAATACTAAAGGAACACAGAAAGCAAAGCACTGCAGAAGGGGATAAATATTTGAATAAAACAACTCCTTATTAGGATTTAGAATTGGAACGGTTGTTTCGTGAGCAATGCAAGATTAACAGATTAAGTAATATATGAATTACAGTAATGGGACACATTTGAGAAAAGATGTGAATTTTTGCAGAAAGGGAAATATAATGCTACACAGAGGGAGAGATTAAACTTTTTTGATAGTGGTGACATTTTTGACAAATGTCACAACAGAGCATTCACCCCGTAAAACCGATGCACCGTAGACACCGTGGAGACGTCTCTCTCTCTCTCCCAAACGGCTCACCCCTGCGAGCAGGATGTCGACAGCAGATCTTACGGAAGACACCCTGAGCGTGTTTTTACAGCAAGGTGAGAGGAACGGGCGGATTTTAATAAAAAAAGGGGAAAAGGAGCACTGATTCTGAACAGATTTCATTGAGGAACAGTACTCACTCACAGCCAGTGCACAAGTGGTTTTCTTTTTCCTAGGGATTTTGAATCAACAGAGGCAGTGAAAAGTGTGCGTACATCTGGGCAACACTTCAGGACAAATAGGACAGAAGAGTGAATCAAAGCAGCCAACAAGTGTCCTACAAGCCTGGCAAGTGCTGCAGAAAAGCTGGGAAGACCTGGTGCTTCACTTTCTGCACATGCATGTTAACGCACCAATTTAAAACTCATTTCCAGCAAGTGTACTCTAACTTTTCAGTCATACCATCACATACATTACCAAGTATTTCACATTTGTAAGTATATTTGTGTTTTCTGACCGTCATTATGCAAGATTTGGGGAAAGTATTCACTGCATAGTAACGTGCCCTGTTTTACTCGGGATCACAAGGACTTTTAGAAAATGAAGCACAACTGATGGTTAGTTGAAGTAACAGCAGCTCCGGTCAGACACTGGCCTTTTCAGAAAAGCATTGTTCAAATTCTGAGATGTCACTCTTCAAATGAGGAACCAGTTTAATGGTGAGGGAATACAAGTAAAATTGCTTCAGACTATACAATTCAGGCAATAAGTTCTTTTCCAGTAAGGCATTAAAGATGTTCAAAAAACAAGATAATGAAAACAATAATATCAAAGTAAATACCACAGCAGTACTTTAGTTGCTCCAGTTTTTTTTATGGATTTACCCCTATCGGCGCTTTTTCAACAAAAGAATGCCGTAATGATTGCTCTAGTAATTACCGTGCCTTTTTTTCCGCCTGCTTGGAGGGCCGAGGCAAACTATTAGTTTTAATTTTTAGCCTGCATGCCAGGGCTTTGATCCAAGTGAGAAAAGAGAGTAGAAGGAGGGCAAAATAACAGGCCACCCAAATAATGTGTGCAGCTGCGATACGTCCGCTCCCTCCCTGGACCGATGTGTATAAATACCAAAGCCCTGCTGTAACCTGGCCAGAGAGGGTTATCGCCTGGCCCCGCATGCTCCAATACGCCGCTACTGCGCTCCCAATCAAATCCGCTGAGATCGGATGGAAAGCATTAAGATAAGAGTGGCCCATCTTTTATGATCTCCCCTCCCTCAGCTTTTCCCCTGACCTGCTGAGAAGTTGACCTTTGGATGAACGGCGATTAAAAATCAAAATGCCTCGGAACAGCGAAACAGCAAACCGTTACTTTACCGTTTCTTCAAACGATGGGCACGCTCAGCTTACAGAAAAACAGATACAAAAAGCAGTTATCCAAAAATTATAGCACTTATAGACTCATATATATCGTAAAACTCATCGCTTTTTTTTTTCTGCACTACATTACTGTGAGTGAAGTATGTTTATTGCGGCCAACTGCTTTCCACTGTTATGTAATCGTTTATAGAACAGTTTTTCATATTGACATAACTGGCGCTTTGGCACACAGATCCCTCATAACTGTTACACTATAATGTTCTTCATAATTTTTACTCCATGTGTCACACCATCACAACATAATTCTGCATTCCATACGCTGGCTGTGTAAGTTCGGTATTTGAGCGTGGATGAGAAGCAGGACTGTGGGAGCTATCAGCTTTCTGAAGGATGCACACATTTGGCTTCTTCAAGCATTACCAAGCCCTCTACTGCGACGGAGGCGTTACAACACGACTAGAAACTAACTGAAACCTTCACTTGGTTTATCTTTCTAAAAACAAAAAGATATACTTTAAAATCAGTAAAGTAAGCCACAAATGGCCTTCCAGTGCAGGTACCTGCGCACAGATGTAACTCTAGGACGTGCGGCAGGTACAGGCGGCCCGCCTACAGCTCCTAAAGCCGCTACATGATTTGTAACAGGACAGGAACACAAGGAAGGAATGATAATCCTATGTGAAAAGGGGTTTGATGCTGAAGAAACACAAGCGCCAAGATCACATTCTGAAGAGGCTTAGTGAGCCAAACTGGCACAGCGCGAGAATCTGGCCTTATAATGTGTCTTTGATAGAGAAAGCCACTGGTAGGAATGACAGGCCGGGTTGGTAGAAATCAAACACACGGGGACTTTAAATAAGGTCAGGAGGGCGATCTACGGGGACGATCGACGAACACACAACTGAACCGCAGAAACTAACACGTTTTTAAACCGAGATGCTGTATAGTCGGTTTCATTCTCTGCTGAACAAAGTAAAAAAAGAAAAAGAATAATGAAAGAAAAAAAACTATCTGGCCTATGTCTTCTGGTTTGTGGAAGCCTGCAAATCATGACCCACCCACCATCGATTTGTGAGGCAGCACAGCACAGGTGCAGGCCTTACAGCCTGAGAGGGCCCCCGGCCGCCAGGGTGAGATTTATTACAGGCTGCCTGGGAAGGACAGCAGAGGTGTTGTGCTGGGTTTACCATCTGCACCCCAGATTCCTGCCATCTCCAGGCACAAACATCACCAGGTTCAGCGTCTCAGTGACAGGGAGCGCAGGCGATGAAGAACTTATCGAGCATTATGGGATTAGACAGGGTGCCACGGACGGGGCCTCAGCTCTGCGTGACGTCTGCGTTTGTGCGGACAGATTTTGGGCATCGCTGTTCACCGTTCCCCATAGGGGTGCAGTTTGTTGTCAGACACTGGGATTTTCCCTTTGAACTGAAAACAAAAATACATCCATTTTTTGAGTGCTGCTTGTTACTTTGCTTCTGGGACGCAGCTGGACGGGGCTGTTGAGTAACCCGGCACGGATCTGAGCTCAGCTGTGGCACTTTGCGGATGCGTTCTTGAGGCTGTCACATAGCGGAAAAGGCACCATATGGTACAGTCTTTCAGATCAGTTCACACTGGACAAACTTTTGTGATGTTCAAGAAAAAAAAAGAAAAACAATGACCCACATGCAAATTAAACACAAATGTTATGCTTATGTAAACAAGCACTTATCCCCGCATGGTAAATACATCACCTGGAGCACGATGTAGAAGTTCAGCTGCATGAGCTCCTTTTATCTTAAAATGACCACTGTGGGACTTTCAACAATTATTCTGTAATGGTTTCTATTCATTACTGAAATTTAATGGAATGCAACATAAATTGCAATTAAATTGTACAGAAATTTAAAAAAAGCTTTCCATGGGTTAACAAGATTGTGTTTCTGTGGGATTTCCTCCTGCTCTTCGTTGCTCTGTTATCTGACTGCAGATGAACATTTTTAATCAAATTTAAGTAAATATCCATTTTACACAATAGAATGTCTGGTCAGCAACACAGGGATCCGCCTAATGAACAGGTAGCTATAGTGTAAATGTTGTTGGAAAAACAAAAAACATAGTAATAAACCAGAGAGTAAAAATATATGATTGCTAAAAACCATATCCAGGCACCGTGTCTTTCTAAAAGCAAATAGGGAAATATTCTACATCCATGAAAACAAAACAAGTACAGGCACCTACTATGCACAGTCGTCTCTCAGATTAAAATATAATAAAGTTCTCAGAAGACATAAAAATGTGTTTTATACATTTCTTGGCATTTTGTTGCAGTTACTATGCATGCATAGCTTTCCAACATATCAAACTAATAGGGAGTTACAAAGCAAGATTTAAATTAGACCCACTTGCAATATGACACATTTATACCCCTGAGCATGTGTTCAAAACACAGCCCATTGACACCCGGGCACCCATAATTTTACTCTCTGACAACCTGTCAAGAGCAAAAGGAAAAAAAATCATAATTTACTGCTGTCTGAATTGCAAAGAATAGCTGTTGTTCGGCAAACAGGCCTATTTTCCAGCACGAGGCTTGGCACCAGTGCCTGATGTCCAGGTCCTAGTCCAGCTTGGATCTGCATTCCAAACCAAAGCTATTAGCTGAAGCAGGATGAGTTTGTTTGCCAGAGAGCCTGAGGTCCGTCTGGGAGCTTTACCACCGAGGATGCTAGACTAAATGGACCTTTAAGAGGACAATGGCAGTGAACACTTTTCACACAAAGACCAAAAGACATGGCCATCCTCACACTGCTCAGCTCATTCCCCTTCACAGCACATCTATATTATTATATTATTAACTATATTAATGAACCGACACAAAGCAACACCGGGAAAACGCAGCCGTCAGGTCAATCTTCTCACTCCCATTCTCTTTACAATGACTCACAGATTATCGGGAACGCTAATAAAATGTATATTAACTCATAATTTCAGAAATTTAAACAAAGATATGAAGTAACTTTAAAATATGATTAATATGATATTTTGGTCAACATTGTAGAGAGTTCATACAACTAACTCCAAAAAATTAAACATGTTATGGGAGGGATTTATGGGAGGGAACGGAAGCACTTTGCCGTCGCCTTCTTCCATGCGTGAGGGTTGCAAACGCAGGGAGAAAATGTAAACTCCTCACACCCTGAGCTGGAATATACACATCACTTTATTAGCTCACCTGAGCTTGTGGGCACCTGTGCGTGAAAGACGTGCATTGTTAACAAGAATACCTGTCTCAACGAGAGGACTTGGCTGTTGGTCATGTATTCTATGCTGTCTTGCATAAATAATATAATTGTTAAAACATAAATGTCAGTCATCATAAATCCTCACCTTTTGCTTGTAAAAGTATTTTCGAAAAATAAGCACCTCCTGGGAATGCTTTGCAAATGGAAATAAGGCTACGAATAAAAAGACTGACTTTGAGCCTGTAAAATTAAAGTAACGTATAAAACACACTGCAGTGCGCCGTTACAGCATTTACATTGTTATTATTATTGCACGTAAAATTGCCAGAGTCATTATGGGTATTGTAAAAACAGATGACATCCTTCGTGTCTGCACTACCACCCTTGACTGCAGCGATGCTTGGCTGCTCATCTTGCCCGGCATCTTGGCACATTAGTGAAGCTGCCATTATGCTGCCAGCCTGTGTGTTTATCGACAATTAAATGCACAGGGAAGCATTTCAATTGGAATATTACTATCATAAGACCAAAGTTATTGCTGTAGTACAATTTCAAAAAAGAAATGGATCATTAAATTATTTGCCTAAATGTTCCAGTACAGCGACTGCGTTTTACTGCTTGGCGCAGTCAGCCCCTGCATTTCTCTGTACGAGGAGCATGTGGCCATGTAAAAATCTGGGAGCTATTTATTCAACGGGGAAAAGTATCTTGTGTAAAGCCAGAAAGAGGTGATTACATCACTCTGGGCCTTGCCCCCTCAATCTGAGAACAACCGGACAATGCTGAAGAATCTCCCCTCCTCTTCAACCAGTACAGCCAACACAAAGTACACCTGACTACCCGTTACAATACGTCCTGGACGTCTGTTAATTAAATACTGCACGCTGTCATCTTTGGATATGTTTGTGTAGCACTTTTGTGTACATGGGGGGGCGAGTCGAGAGACTAGCTGCACACAATCTGCCAGGGTAACCTCCCCAGAAAGACCGGGAATAAACATTTCTCCCTATCTCATTTCCACCAATCAGATCCGCGCACTGCCACGTCTCACAGTCGCGTGTAGGAGGGCCAACGTTTTACAGACGTATATCTTTGACCTCCTACCGTACGTCACACCGCTGAGATACATTATACAAGCAAGAAGCATAATCCCTTCACGTACGGAGGTGATATTAAACGCCTTCCTTCTTCGTACATTTCCGAAAAGTGTCTTTTGAATAGCGAGTCGTGTCTCTTGCCTTGTTTTCCGCGTAAGTGAGGTATGACTCGTTTCATCACCACCAATGCCTTGCAGTCCGAATATCCCGTGTTCAAATCCCCCGTTCTGCTGTAATGCCCACGATCACAACACAACCCGAAACTGACTCACTGTGTAAATGGGTAAATCGGTTGCTTACGTTACAACCGAAACATTTTAAGTCACCTTGAACAAAGGTGTCCACTAAAGCCACGGAAGGACATACAGTACAACCTGGTTATACTGGTAACACCGTGGTAATATGGTTAGTTTGACTAGGTTAGGCCTTACTGCAGTAAACATTCAGGGACCAAAGCACGGTTTCTGCACTGGACATGTGGAAGAATATCAATTCCGTGCACATGTTACTTTCATTTTTGCAACAAAGGCCTGTCGATTCTATAACAATAAACAAATGATAAAGAGCTTACGTGAGTTACACAAGCTCCAGAAGAGAACAAGCCCTCAAGGGACAACCACAGCATATAAAGGGATGATGGAAGGGTATCCCAACATGTTCTTTCTGCGAGGGATTAATCAAACTTGGAACCTTCATTTAAACAAAACCACTGATTAACAAATGAAGTACAGCTACGAGTAATTAAGGGCTCAAGGAAAGTCCTTGTGTAATCCCCAGTGACAGGATGACATTAACCGGTAACTAAATACCTCAAAGCATTTCGATTTGATCTGGGCTTCTCAGTGACTCACACGGGTTTGCTCCCACAATATATTTCCAGATCTCCATAAACTAGTTTCAGCCATATTTTTTCTTAAGGGAAAAAACTATCAAATAAGTACAAAAAAAAAAAAAAAAAACTTTCGCATCCAAAAACTATTTGCACATAGTGAGGCAATGACTACCAGACATGACAGTTATGACTTGTGGGCACCATTTTTTATGCACTTTTTTATCCACTTGCCATTTTTTTCCCCCCCTTTTTTGAACGTGACCCTTTGTGAACAGTTACAAGAAATGAGTGGAAACAAATACTGCAGTCAAATTTCGTTAAATTTACACTCGAATTGAAAGCAATCAAATCTAATTTATGTGCAAAAAAATTCATTGCTGAGAATTTGTGGATCTGGATGATGAGTATCATGTCTGATTGTGCTGCTGATCTTGTCAGCCTTGACATTTTCTAGAAGATCCTGCGAGTTAAGCTGATCAGTTCTTAGTTACGTGGCACTTTTTCTTCAGCTCACCCTGAACAAAACAACTGCAGTCAGGTCTTTCGCTTGACAAACTGGACAGGTAAAGGCAAAACGTGCATCTCCCGCAAGCACGCCGAGAGCCGTGAAGAAGGTCGGATGGGTCTGGCAGTTCACTCATGTGCGATTACACCTTCTTCCTTCAGATCTAAAGATACAAACCAGATGTCACGCCGTCGCCACGCACTGCAATCACTCACTCTTACGGACTCTATTATTTCCAACAAGTGGAAGTCCTGACGGCTTCTACGCCCCCCCTCCTTCTGCCCCATCGGCCAAACCAAAAAGATCACAGGCTGTGGAAGTTCTTCAGACACACACACACACACACGGTTACACACACATGCTGCTGGAATGTCATGGGCACAGGGGTGCTCATGGTAGTGACAGCACATGGAGAGAGCTGTTATTTTCCAGCGTGGGTTCCATCTGGAACAGCATCTGCAGGCAGGTGGGCTTCTGGAGCAGAGCATCTGTTCCCGGCATGGATGGGGAAAGGTTGAGCTCTTTCCAGCAATGACATAGGAACAGAAGAGGCCCTCATGACTGCACTCAACATCCGTTATGCACGTCCCCTTTCCTCCATCATCAGGCCTCAGGCCCAGACATAGGGATCTCTCCTAATGCACATGTAGTTGGACAATGCAAACCTGACTCTGTTCAGACAATTGTTCAACTGCCAGGCCAGAAAACATCTAGTAGGTACGGCCCAGCCCAGATTTAACAGAAACCTGTGCTTTACTCCTAAGACACAAGCAGGGTTTTTTTCTCCTCCCTAAAACGAAAGTCCAAGTTCAATCTCTGGGTGAGTAATTTGTAAGGCATGTTAAAGAGACGGAAGCACATACCTTGGCTGGGGGTATGCTCACAGATTAGCTCTTCTCCTTACTCAGCTGTCTAATGTAACCACATTGTTATTTATAATTTATGCAAAAAAACCTTCATTACCAGTTTTCTGGATGCATCATGGCTCTTACTCATCACTTAAAATGAGGAATAAAACAAAGACAGCTGGCAATTAAGAGTTGTACTCCCAGCAACTCCTCACACTGAGGGATTCTTCCTGGGCTGCTTCAATATGGGTGCCACACCGTACATCATTCTACTCTCTTATCTTTTCCACGGAACTGTGCTTGTGATGTTTGAGAATGACTGCCGCTTTATTCTTTTTCTCCCCACTGCTGTTACAAATATGACTCCCATTCACTTTGATTACTATAATGAAAACAGCAGTTTCACCATTTGCTCCCATGACAATGACAGCTGAAGGCCCCAACATACTGCTCTAATGTTGACCACATGCTACCATCCAATTATTCAGTTCAATTCCCCTAAAGCCTCATCCACCTCAAAGCCTTTGGCCTGCAATAGCAAAGGGGTCACACAGATGTACAGACATGCATTTTGCATCAGAAAACCTTCAGAGACGATCCATGGAGATGACCTATTTTCAATAGCTGCGGGAAGTGTGAATACACCTGGACAACCTGAGGAATACTTGTATGGGACAAACTGGACAGGAGGGTGACAGCAAAGCAACCCACAAGGCTCCCACATCTGCGGGAACTGCTGCAGAAGTGCTGCAAAGACGTGCCGACTGGTTTCCTTCTCAAACTTGTTAACCAAATGCCTCATGGGACAAAGCGGTTTGCAGCAGTTTGTATTCATGCTGTTCACAGGTACTGTACTCCAAGTGCCCCAACATGTGTTTTTCTGTGAGTGCAGACCACACGTACAGTATCAACAGCTGATGTACTATAGCTTAAGTTAGGGGAGACCAGCTCTCGTCACAGGGAAGAAAGTGGATCTTAAGTCAGAGCTTGGAAGCAACTTGCTGGCCTTTGCTCCATGTCAGAATCCAACACCAGGAGAGACTCTAATTTATAGCCTTCACGTGCGCATGGGAAACAGGAAGTTTGGAAAACCAATCAGGTCTAGAGGTCCTTCCAACACTCGGCACAATATTTACTCTGTGATTAATGGCTTGGAACACCTGTAAAATATTCCTGAAAGCAAACTTCCTGTGTATTAGAAAGCATCTTAAATTCAGACCAACGTAAATTCCCTTAAACATGGCTTTCAGTTTATTTTAAGTATGTCAGTCATACAAAGTAAATATTCTCCATATTTGCACAGTTTTCTTTTTCTGGACCAAAAGCAGTGCATTCAGCTCAGACGTGTTCATGTGTTCAGTTGATTGCCGTACTGGTTTGCTAAGCACTTGATTCCCTGAGATATACAGCACACAGGGGATCTTGTACTTGCACCGTTTCAACATGCCGCTGTCGTTTTTTCAATCCTGTGCACTTTCATAATGTTGCTGGAATCTTTCAGGGGGTTCTCAAGCATTGCTGTCTGTTTTATGCGGATGTCGACAACAGGCCAGTCATAGGCTGTGCATTACTGCATGTGGGACACCGCAAATTTTTTTTGGAAAACTTTAAACCCAATTAACGACTTTTCGACTATTTATAATACGATACTGTGCATTGCAATCTCAAAATAAAAACCAGGACGGAAGCTATAGAACAAGCAGGAAACTATCTGAAGATGACAAAATGAAGAAACAGATGTCCTGAAATAGTAGGCTCTTAGGGTTAATTAAAAGGAAGGATGTTTCAGGGTAATAACTGACAAAGCAGCACTTACTCCACTGACCCAGGGCTCTTGACCTCTGTGTGTGGTTCACAAGGAATGTCATGAACGAGGCCCACTGGGCTGAAAAATCAAGGTTAGCTTTGAACTTTACCTCCTCTTCTTCAGGGCCTTTCATAATACATTACTTTATAGTCATAATCCCAGATACTCGCTCAGAAAGAGATACTGTGCAGCTCCATGTTATTAAACCAGTCCATAGATGGGTGGCAAGGTCACAAGTCATGAAAACTCGGGAAAGACTCCATTCCTGTGCCAATGTGAATTAAGGAGCGAAGCTGTGACTGGATTTGGGTGTATTTCGACGTGGAAAGGGCTGATCTTTATACAGTACTCAGAAAGAGAGAAACAGACAGAGAGAAATATGTATTTGTAACACACCCCAGGGGGAGTCAGACAGGAAACTCCCTCAAGCCCCATTCAGAGACCACTCAATTTCATACTCCACAGAACATCTCTCGCTGCTTAATGGGAATAGGTGTTGACAGCACGGCTCGGCTGGGAAGCTAGCAGCTAGCAGGCAGCGTGTAGTGTCCTTTCTGGAGGGAATTTGCAGGTGTTGTCACAGGAAGTGGCAGCTTTCGGGCCAAATCGTTTACAATTGATGATCCAGTGGCCACACATGTCAAGTTTACAGCTTTTGCCTCTTCGCTGCTCAACACCAACTGGTCCAGGGCCTTTTTTTCTTTTTTTTTTTTTTTTTTTTAATTAAAATCAAAGCATTACCATAAGTGGGAGTCGGGGTATGAGCATTAATTCGTAACAGTTGTGGAAGTTCAAACAGCAGAAACTGCGGGGTTCGAACGAGAGCGGGTAACACCTGATTAGTGGAATGTCACATGGAAAGTGTTAATCCTTATTAATATCGTTCTGCAGGCGCAACTTCGCGGCAGAAGCAATTAACTTGAGGGAAACAGTTGTGCAAAGCACCAGTAAAGGTTGCTTTCCACGCAAACACAGTTAGTAGCTGATGGCCTCAGCATCCTGCTTTAAATGGCATGACAAATTAACTNCCCGACACCAGCATGTTGCGCAGTCGCGTCTCCAGCTCAAAGATGCTCCAGCCCCGGCGCAGCACGTAACTGGGTGTCATGACGATGATGAGCCGCTTACTCTGGTCCACGCAGCGCGCCACGTCTTCAATGTAGGCTGCGGGGGGGGGGGGGGGGGGGGGGGGGGGGGAAGGACACCTTCAAATAAAAACTGATAAGATAGAAGAGCTGCTGGTTAACCTGTTGTGTGGTGTCATTAACCTTTCGTATGGTATAATTAGTCTTCACAGGTATCTGTAATCTCTGCAGTTCCTGGCTCCTCCCACCAGCACTAATGATTTTGTTTTTTCCGTTCACACCTGGAGATGAGTGACAGATAAAAAACCCGATGCTCAGCTTCATAATCATCATTTATGCTTCGTTTCAACATTCATTACATCATCTGCGCTTCATTTCTGAAACAGACAACATTTTAATGTCAAATTAGGTGTCTACTTGTGTAAGCGTTTCTTATGAATCATCTTATGCATGTTGGCAGAACAAAGAGGATTCATGAATCATGAAACTGTCTGATGATGGCCCTCTAAAGAACAGGCAGACAATCATACATTCATGTGCACGTGTGCGAATGGCGGCGAGGGAGCAGCGGGTGCTCCACTGTATGTTTCCCATGGATTCCGTGGACAGTGGCCTGAGCCTCAGTACTGCTGCGCTTCCTGTAAAGGCCAGCAGCTCCTGGCTCAGCACCACACCAGGGCACATATAAATGAGGACAAATGATCTCATGAAAAACCAAAAAGGGGGAGAAAGAGTGAGCAGGGAGAGAAAAAATACCCGGATGAACTGCATTTGTTTTGGCCGCACAAAGCATCGTCTTGGCCAGTTACGGCTTGGATTTGTGCGCTTCAGCGTACTGCTGTTGGACTTTTGAAGTTGAAGTTCACAGTGACAGGGTTGAACTTGACCTTACAATACTTACTGCCAAGTACATGGGGGGCACGTAAACTTGGGTCTCATGACCCAGCGGGGGGGGGGGGGGGCTAGAAGCTTGGGGAATTGGTTCCATAAGTCCGTGGGGTTGTAGTATGGCCTCTGGCCATGGTGAAGAACAGCTCTGTAACAGCCTCCCCCCATCCCAACTGGCACACAGACCAACCTTTTTTTGAAGGACATTAATCTTCCTCTCCTTGACCTCCAGCATGTCCTTCATGTCCCGGATTTCCCCAGCTAACGTCCCTTTCTCTTCTGTAAGGTCTTGGAGCTGTTTGGTCTTCTTGTTGAGAAATGACTCCTTCTCCTCAAGGCGCAACCTGAGGGCATCGACCTGAAAGGCAAAACAGTAAAGCTCTAACATTCGCCACTTCCTTTTGTACTGATATTCCATTTCACGGCCATATCGAATGGCCTCATTAAAGTTTGACCACGATAAATTTTTCATGGTGGAAATTCACGTTCGCTTCCTCACACGTATTACGGCAGGAGCCAATTCATCCAAGCCTCAGCCCAGAGAGGAAGCGATGACGGCAGTTTGTGAAAAACTTCCCACAGGTCGTGAGGCTTCCTGTCAGAGCCAGATTACAGACTTGACTTGCAGACTTTGCTAATTAACACCTATGCAGGTCTTCTTGCTGAATAATGAAAGTTGTCAACTGCGCCGGTTCTGCTCACAACGTCAAGAGCAAGCTGTGGGCCAGACAGAACCGGCAAAACGAATGGCTCTGAAACACCAAAAGGAGGGCTGGCGCAAAGTGGGGATCTGCTCAGACACGGTTCAGCTTTCCTTACATAAGTGATTATTTCGTCATTAATCTTTACGTGGGAGTTACGCAACTGCTTTTACTTCTTTACCTAAATGACTGCTTATGACATTGTTAAAGGGATGTGTGGAACTGTGTTGGAAACGTACTAGTCTGCTTTGACATCTTACAATACACCTGAATTTATTTCAAGAAACTGCAATAACTAGTACTGCTCCACTTCAGTCACTTCATAAAACAAGCATAAACAAAATAAAATGCCTCCGCATCATAAAACAGGATGATGAGTTTACATTTTCAATAAATTTTTTCCTTCTTCTTGCTCCATATCCTGAAAACTTGACCATGCATTCTTTGCAGTGCTCAGCTAGTCACCTTAATGCAAACCTTCAAATGTTCCTGAAGGCAAACACAAATAAAGTTTATCCAAAGCAAAGAAAGACAATATAAATAAAGCCACTATAACAGAATACAACATGTAATGCATAAAACAAATAAATAAATATGAAACCAACGCATATACACATACCCAATCTTCATGAAAGGTGTTAGTAACAGATGACTTTGGGGGAAAAAGCTGAAACTGTAATATACATTTGAGGTCCATTAAAAATGGGAGTAACTCTCCAGAACCAAGATGGAAAAGTCATTATCCAGCATTAGCCTGTTAGCCCTGGCTAACCACCACACCCACGTCTCAGCGTCTGGCAGCACAGAGGGCAATGCCACTTGTAATTCCCTTTTCCTAGCCGCGGCCACGACACGACCTAGAAATGACACGCTCAGCGACTTACAGGAAAACCCCGGTGTCTCACTGCTAACATTTGATCTTGTGCAGGACCTTCACTTGTTAGTTGCTTATTAACGCTGGAAACAGACTTGCATGTACTCCCTAACCCCTTGTGGGTGCCGTCATGGTCAGATGTGCACATTTCTGTCTATCTGAGGATTGGTGGCCTGCGGTGACTGCAGGACTGCAGCTACTACAATGGCGTAAAGTCCATCCATCCCCATCGTCCCAAATAAACCCGTGCAGAACCACTGGCCAGAAATGAGGCAGTGGAAAAAGTCAGAAGTGGAGCATGATTAGAGAGAACGGGAAGGCGTAGGTCACCCATAAGGTTGAAGTGTCCCTGCTCTGCCGAAAGGTGTGGGTGGGTGTGGGTGGGTGTGTGGGGGGGGGGGGGGGGGCTGTAAGACCCAGTGTGTTAACTGTGGAGGCGTTGCCTGCCCAGGTGAGCTGAAACATGGCAGCGATAAACCCACTTTCTGGTGCTGAGAAGGTTCCACAACTTTCCTGGACCCTCACAGGCGCATAAAAGTGCTGATGGATTTCCAGTCATCACTACAAGACAATTTATAAAATATTGGTCTTTCAGTTTGAGGCATAAAATAACATGAAAAAATGAACAATATTTTTGTTTTCAAAAGCCGCTGGTAAAAACGTAATAAATAACCGGACTGAGAAACATTTTATAAAACTGGCTCAGTCAAAGTATTACTGCTTTCATAAAAATTTTCAAGTCAATTAAACAGGAAAGAATCACTGGTCCCAGAACATCCATTGCTGAAGTTTCCATAAATACACCTGTTTATGAATAATGGACCTTAAAATAACGTCCACATGCTGGCTGTATTATCTTGTCACATTCTAAATTAAGTTGATAATAATGCTTTAAAGAGCACCAAACAGACACCAATAACTGCTTTCAATTAATGTTTGTTCAAGACCTTTTTTCTTCTAACACTAGGACACTTCTTCTTTTCAGAAGCCCAGCTGCACAAGGGTCTGCTGTGGGAGCAGAAACACAAGAGTTTCCCCCCAGTGTGAGCAGAGTTGTTCTTGGTCTGAATCCCGTATTTTCAACGCTGGGATGGCTTAAGACAAAAGGCAGAACAGTATGCTGAAGGTCTTCCCGGCCCCGTGGGACTAGTTCAGTGTGATCTATTGAACACCAGGCTACGGCGCTCTTTTTTTGCAATTAAAAACGGACCATCAGTTCTCCTCGGCAGCTGAGGGAGAGCCGTGCACTGCGGTCCAATTCGTTTCAGACAGTCAAACACTGCATCCAGGCACAGTGGAGTTGAGCAGTATTAAAAACATTACCTTCCCGTATTTAAAAAAAAAAAAAAAAAAACAAAAAAAAGCACAAAAGCCATGTCTCTCTCGCTTTTCAGTCAACACCNAAACATTACCTTCCCTAATTTAAAAAAAAAAAAAAAAAAACAAAAAAAAGCACAAAAGCCATGTCTCTCTCGCTTTTCAGTCAACACCACATAATTTTAAAAAGGCCTTGATATATTTTCAAGATCTTGCGGTGGCAAAACTATTAATTCTTGGCAAAGTCAGCCAGCATGCCTCACCCCCCCCCCCATGTCTTGTAACAGCCAACTCTTATTCTGGAGTCTCATTCAAGAGGTAAAGCAGAGGTTTAGCAAAAGCAAGAGAATACGTTCCTTCCTCTGCCGCTGTCCAGTTTCATAATGAAGGTTTTGGCAGCAAGTCGCCACCCTTATAAAAGACAGAGCGGGCTGGCTCTGATAATAAACACATCTCTCACTATGAACAGAACATAATAAACAGCTTGTATTCAAGTGAGATGGACTTATAAAGCTGACGGTGTATGAATTCTTAGACTTTATGCAATATGTACATTTTTGTATCATTCCACACGTATTGAGGAAGGATTTTGGAGAGCAGTGTTCAACTCTACAGTGTTGTACATAGGCAGTATCTGAATTTAGGTCCAAATGGAAGTGAAGGGTTTGTGAAGTTGAGCAGCATGGTACTGAAGTGCAGCAGTTGTGTGTAAATAGCCTGTAACCAGTAAGCATGTGGGGCAGGTCAGCTGACAGGTACTTCAGTACATCAACATATACACTACATGGCCAGAAGTGTGTGGAGACACAAACACCACAGCCATATGTGCTTGTTGAACATGTCATTTCAAAACCGTGGGCATTAATAAGGAGTTGGTCACCCTTTGCTGCTACAACAGCCTCCACTCTTCTGTAAAAGCTTTCCACTAGATTTTGGAACACAGCTGCAGGGATTTGCTCCTATTCACGACACAAGAGCCACAGAAACCCAGTTCACAAAGCTCACGATGAACGTGGTTTCCAGAGGCAGTTTGGAACTTGGTACTGAGCGCCGCAAGTGAGGACAGATGATTTTTACAGGCATCATGCTTCAGCAACTGGTGGTCCGGTTCTGTGAGCTTGTGAGGACGACCGCTTTGCGGTTCATCTGCTGTTGCTCCTACAGGTTTCCATTTAATAACAGAACTAAGGGTTGACCAGGGCAGGTCTAGCAAGGCAGAAATTTGATGAACTGATTCGTTGTAAAGTGGCACAACAAAAGACAAACAGTCACTTAACCCTCTGAGGAAGATTTGAGAAACCAACACAACTATTCACAGAATCAATTTGTTTGTTTCTTGAAGTAAAATGGCTTGTACCTTAAGTAAACACGTACTGCTTTTCAGCCCTTTTCCTTTCAATTATATCAGCAGGCCTTTTCTAAGCATTACTACACATTGCCCTTATTGGCAATACTGCCTGCATCTTGACAGCAGTAATTTCTGGCTTTACGTTTCAACCAAATTGCATGAAAAATATGACAGAAAAGTCATCAGCGGTTTCATCCCTTTATATCCCCTGTACATCACACTACTGCTACCTACAGATGCCTATGGCAGGAAATGGGATGTCATCACAGCGCTGGTGAGTAATCCCACTTGCAGACTTCACAGACGAAGCAGGTAAGGTGTCACAGTCTAGCACACCACACCCAGCCCCTTGTGGACAGCTGGACATCATCACACAAGACCAGTCCCCATGCACAGATCCACTCAGCTTCCTGACCAGGCAGGCAATTAGCATCGGCAACTCAAAGGTGCTTTGAAAAGTAATGAAAGGTTGTTTTTGGCTGTTTGTTTGTTTTGATCATTCGTTCGTTCACAATGCCGTGGGGGGAGAGGATGCACGGAGGTGTGCAAGAGCAGTAAAGGGTTCCCCTCCGAGCGGCAGAGCCCTGTCATTAACGCTGTAGACCAGCTTTGATTTTAGTGTGCCCAGAGATGGACCTGAACACCAGAACTGGCTCAGATCTGCCCCCCCCCCCCCCGAGGGCCTCTGCACATGTTTAATTACCACCCAGCATGCCACGTGGATGGCAAAGCGTCACTGCTTTAATGAAAAGACCGAGGGTGGACTCCTAAAATGAAGGTTAGTTCACCAGGTGCTTGCAAAGCTTCAAGTGACACATTACATGGTGGTGCACCAACATCACCCTATAGCGCAGGACCATCTCCTTCTGGCGCAGTAATTTCGCTCTACACCAGAGAATCTTCATGTCTGTCGTGCGTTAACCGGTCTTTGGGCATGGCAGCTTCACAGGGGTGCACTAACCACTTCGCCAAGCAGCATTAATGGTGGCCAGCGATTATGCTCCTGAAGCAAATACATCTGTACAGATGTAAATTTATTGCTGTGTGGAGTAGCCTAAAAGCACTATGTTAGTTTTGGTAACACTGTGGTCAAGGCCATAAGTCCAGTTCAGCAAAGTATAAACACTGTGGAGGCCAGCAAAACTCCAAGCAATTTAGCAACATAAAATGTCACTTAGTTTTATCTATAGTGTTTTCATAGCCAAACAGTTTCATAACATGTCCATAACTGCAAGTTATACGCTTCATCTTGTGCAAACACTTGCAGTAATATGTCACATGGAGATACCGCTGTTTGCTCTGCAGAAAAGCAGAGCGATTCTTATGTCAATCTTTGTAAATGTCAATCGCATTTTTAAAGCATTTTGTTGAAAAAAAATCAAACATCAAACATAAACGTATAATGTCCGTAATAGTTACAAAAAGCAGGCCTTACAGCCTTCAACTTGCACATCAAATACTCAAACACAGAGCATTCTTTAACCAGATGAAGATTCACTTGAGCTTTCCAATGATTAATTTTTTTTTAACCTACATTTCATCCTTACAGCAGTATATATATCAAATTTGTTGCTAGAGGACTTTTATTGGTTAACCTTTGCGGTGCAGTGATATATATATACCTTTGGATTCTATCAGCTCTAAACACAGGAAGTATTGTCATACCTTCAGCTTTTATCCTCATTAAATACAGTTGCTATAGACATGATGTCATGCACAGCTTCCCAATGGACGTTAGTGGGGGGAAAAAATGACAGCAGTGGAGATTCAAAGGCAGTGAACCTTCCAGAGACCACACTGCAGTCAGGCCACCAAAGCCCCAGTATTAAATAGCCACGTAAACTGTCAAACCCCAGACCCGATAATGACAGACTTCATGTCAGGATGCAGCTTCCCATTCCAGCTTGGGGGACTGCACCTACCGCAGGGCCTGGTCCAACCCGTCCCTGAGCCCCAAGCCTGGACTCATCACACCAGGTTGTACAAAAGTGAGACTGTGAGCCGCAGGTCTGCGTCACCCACTTCAGGTGCAATCGTCTGAGAACGCAGTGCTCATTCAGGTCCTGAACTGTCTCTGTTAGCAAAATGTGGCAGTGCTTCCCCAGCTGGGCCCAGCTGTTTGCCTGGGAGCAGCACTGGACACTAAGCCCCCCTGTGAATCACAAGCAAGTCCAAACACACAGATCCTCTGTCTTTCCTCAGCGGCCCTTGACTCAGCAGGTTGTCATCTGCTTATAAACGCAATCCTCCTTACCTGCACTTTGCTAATCCAAACAGTTCACAGCAAGCTGTGAGATGGTCCTCCCCAGTACAATATCCAGCTATATCAAATAACGATTCAAAGAGTCATTAACCAACAAAATATGTTTCTTGTACAGAAAAACATTAAGCACTGTCAATTAACCGTTTAAAATTAGTAAAGTCTAGAGCAATTTAAAGTACAACAGAAGACCCCTTCCTGGGACTTAAAGCTGACAAGTGCAGTTTCAAGTCCGAGTCGGGATCAACTACGCTGCCCGCTGTCCAACTTTACTTTTGTGTTAAATGTACTCAACTACTTCTGGTTATAATTAAATTATTGTTTGGGAAAGTGAGTCTAACTAAAGCACTCCGTAAATGTGTCAAATTAGGCAACAGGGCTTCCATTCAGGAGTGAAAATCACTCAGCACACAAAGATTAAATCACAGCTTGTGCTAATCACTAATTACAATGTGATTGCTTCTCATATTTATCATCATTACCCTCACAAGCAGAAAAAAAATCCAAGTCCTTCTTATTGCTGGGGTTCAGTTAAAATAAGGACTGATTATTTTTTCAATCGGTTGTAATATTCTGTGCTGATCAACATATCCTGTTTGAAGGTTTAGAGATCCTCATTAAAGAAATTTAACGTTTCCTGTCCCTCATTAGCACTTCTGTTGCCAGCAGGCACAGCAGCGTAACAAAAAGAGCCTCTATCGCATGTGACCGTCACCGTGGATCAGATGGCAGGAGGGCTTTGCACGTGTTTCCAAATAATCGGGTGGATTTCATGCTGCCGTACAGCAGGTGTCCGGCCGTACGCTGAGCTGGTCTGTCTGGGCGTCGCTATCAGCACAGGCTGCTCTCGAAGCCTCGAAGTCTACTTTCTCGTCAGCATGGGCTGTTCTGGTAGATGGCTTATCAATGTCACACTTCCCTGGTAAACAAAACTCAACTCCAAAAGGAAAAGGTATACACTGCCAGACACAACTAAACATGTACCCAATAACAGGCAGCAGTTAAAGTATGAGAAAATACACTTCACACATCAGTAAATATTTCACCAACTGAAACAGATGAAACATTTCCGCATGACTTTTGTCTTCTTAGAAGTGTAGACTGACTATTTATTAACAGACTAGTTATAGTGCTGACTGTCATATTAATAAGTGATTACCAGTCTGAGTTTATTATTACACTCCTGTCAAATATGCAAATGCAGAATAAGTTACTTTATGCATGATGTTGAGTTGCTGTGTATTGTATTTTACATATTATACACATTCTCTTATAATTGTTATCACTATTTTGTTGATGACACAAGAATCATTTATTTAGAAAAAAACCCATTTTAAAACAGTCTGTAACTGATTTTCAGGTCTGTTTAGTACCACTGACTTGTGTCATAATTACTTTGTGTTAAACCGCATTTAGTTTGCAGGACTGGAGATTAACTGATCAAACTGCAGCATATGGTAAATGTTTGTGCTGCAGTAAAGAGCAAACACTGAATGGCTCTTTATATTCTTGAAACTAAAAAAAATAGCAACTTTATATGAGCAACTGTTACATCATCCATCAGTCAGTCATCAGCTGAGAAAATGTTAAATTAATAATAATAAACCCCAGCATTCATCAAAGATGCCGAGGAGTCCCCTGAAACAGTTTGGATCCGTATTTGTGATACATGTCATTAACAGGACTGTGCATATTGGTGCTTAGTTTATACTTTGATTTGCATGTATTAGTTTCTTAAAAGCAGTGCAACGCATCCCACATCCTGCAACAAACAGCGGACTTAGATATACACAAAGGATTACTGGCCACAGCTGGTTTCTTCATTTTCACAGTGCACATATTCCCTTATATTTAGAAGCGTTGTTCAAACGGGAAAAAAGCCGATTAAAAGAGCAGCAGGTGGTCAAGGTTTCAGGCACTTCAGAAGGAAAAGGCTCCAAAAGAGTTGAGTTTTGAGACCCCCTCCGAAATGAGGGAAGGGATTTGATATATCTGAAGGACAGAGTTTATTCCACCATATTAGGACCAAGATGGAGAACAAATTAAAAGCAGCTGAAGTTGTTTAGGATGAAGACCTCCGTCAAAGGTACAACAACTGAATTCCCTCAGATCTGTGTTCTCAATCACACAACAATATGCTACCATAAGTAAACTTTTAACTATAAAATTAATGTACAACATTAAACATCAATATAAAGGTAAAATGTACAGCCAGGATAAAGAGACAGTTAGCAAGCACTCATCTTGCAGTCATATTATTCTGTCAAGAAATAATATTTATTGCCAAACACTATAAAATTTTTCTTTTTACTGTTTAAATGACACCCAAGGAAGAATAAAATTACATCCCTTTTCAGTGCATTTAGAAATCTGTATTCATTATATATATAAGAGAGGAGTCATTACTGATTGACATAAGACTGCGGCACATGTGACACGGTAACAGTAACGCACTATAGTCATGACTCTGTATGAATGGCCAAGCCTCACGGCCATTGTGCTGGGACCCACAAGTCCAAACAGAACACTTTCAGCACCGCCAGGGCCTCGAGTGGTCCACCAAAGCCCACATGCCACCACTGTCTGGGATCGCCTGTTTCACAGGAGGCTGGAGGGTGAACTACCAGCCAAAGTTAGTGGCTCCATAAATTAGTGCGCACTGGCACCTTGAGGAAGCAAACACCCATTACCAGGGCAACAATTTATTTCTAGTCCATCTGGGGGGCGATTATTCACTGTCCCCAGACACACCGGCTTGACTGAGAATGCTTTCTGAGTACAAACCACATGTATAATAAACATGAAAAATTAGTCTTCCCAGAGGGACCATGCAGTTGCAAGACTTGGACAAATACATATGCAAAATACATACTCGGTTCAACCAACGTTCATATTTTTTAAATAATTACAGAGAGCATTGCAGAATCTACCAAGTCACTAATTATCTGCTGCACACTTAAATAAACAAGTGCTTAATACATATATATTTCACTCAATATTTCATATATTTAGTTACAGAGGGTGTGTCTGACTTTTTTCCCCTGAAATTACTTTTTTAGATGTGTGGTCAAGTATGTCATGGAACTATAAAACAATAAGACAAAGAGGTTTGTTGTTTCATTTCTGAAACGTTTCCTAGAAATCGTTTTGCTAAATTTTTATGTCCGTGCATCTCCAAGTGCTGAAAGCCTGGTTTCCCCCAAAACCTTTCAAACAGCTACAGTTTAAAAGACAGAGCAAATTCATGCCAGACATTACTTTTTCAACACCAGCACTGGTGGTTTGAGTTCTAAGATGGCTCTCTTAAGAAAAATAATACAGTTCTGAATCATACTTCTTCATTCCCACAGTCTTTCCATCATCAACAGAAATCTGCATTTAGACATGTATTTTTTAATTGTGTTCCCTGCACAAAAATTGAGCAAAGTTTCTGATTTGTCTTTTTCTACATAACTGTTAAAGCACAACCTAAATGCTGCATTTCATAAAGATGTCTGTGTTGATCGTTGTTACATATTTGGCAAGTAAATGGTAAATAGTCAGAAGTTCCCTCTATAAATACATGGTTGATTCAGCTCTCTACCTTCCGTCCACTAGCAAAGTTAATATTTGAACTGCATCATTATTGTAATGAATTCTGGAATATCTGGTTACCGTTTTGGAACTTCGTCCTGTAAAAAAAAAAATAAACAAACAGATCCATCAAGGGACATTTTCATAGTCTAACTCCCATTGGTTCCGGAATAGGCTCCAGACCGCTGCAGCCCTCCTTGTGATGAGCAGTTAATGAACGTGGATGGATGGATGAATACAGAGATAGATAAATAACTTAAAGACTATAGCATACCAGTACTTCGTGACATTTTCAACCACAGCTGTGCGAGAATATCATTGCCGTTTTAAAATGTCAATGGGGCCGACATCATTATGGATTTAAATTTCTGGTTTATGAGCATGAAAGTGTTAGTTGTGTTTTCAGTCCTTTAATATGGTGGAAAAGAAGGTGAAGCAGTTATGAGGGCAGGTCAGGGGAGCGAGAAGCCAGACACGGTCGCGACCACAGCAGCAGAGCACGGCCGGCTCACGGCGCACTTTGAAGAGGCACTAGAATCTGCCGCTGCCTCCAGCGATGGATTGGTGGGGGTGCGAAGATAGGGATGGGGGCTGCTGGGGTGGGGGGTGGAGGACTAAAGGGTAAGGGGGGAAGAAAGCTCAGGAAATTGTTACCACATGTCAACAAAATAAGTGATGCACACAAGCTCTCCTTCACAGGCAGGAACCCCTTTGGGCAAAGACAAACACAAAGGGAGCGACGGGCGCGGGCCCAGGCCCCGAGAGGGCCACTGTGGCCCCCAGCGATTAACCACTGTACTATGCAATCACTACATCACATCCCCAACTGGGCCCTTGCAGTGGTACCACTTCAATCCACGTAGACATTATTACTGCTGACCTCCTCGGCCACGAGACCAAAATTAGAAAGGGTGATCAGGTTGCAAATGCTATTTATACCACGGCATGCCTGAGTACCTGTTGTTTTTAATTTTGTTTGGTTTTTTTGTTATCCAGCCAATGTGAAGTAATATATACACATACAGCACCAAGGCGCAAATGACACAAACATCCTCCGTGACACAGGAGTGGTCGGGGATCCAAACCCCATCTGAGTCTTTCAGACGGCTGTTAAAACAAGGCCTGCTGCTGCTCTGCTTGTCGCCCAGAGCTACAAAAGGCCTCACGGTGGACTCGCATCCTGCCTGAAGGCTGCAAATCGCCCAACATGGCAAGCTGCCCCTTTCCTTCCCCCCACCACACTGACACGGCTCATATTCACTGCCACAAGTTCAAAAACACAACAGCTCATCCTAGTTACACTGTATATACAACTGAAGTGTATTCTAACATATATACTCTGCAGAAGAGTACCAGTGGATTAAGGAAACTCTTCATAAAAACCATGGGGAGGCAGATAAATCCTGCTTCTGGTCGTTTTTTTCAACATCAAACCAGCATGTAGTGCAGGGTCTAGAGTCAAAGCCTTGCAACTGTTGGACCTGCATGCCAATTCTGATCCCAGCCCAACTGCAGTACCGTTGAGAAAGGTCCTTAACTTGAACTGATGCAGTAATAGTCACCCAGTGGCATAAATAATAATATTTTTAACTAACAGATTAATACACTGCAAGTTTACTTAGAATGAGATCAAATAAATGAATTAATGTTAAATTCTTGAAAATACAGAATGTACTCTCAACATTTAACTGTACACCAATATTGACTGAAGAAACAAATAATGTTACACGTTCTTTTTATTAGCTTTTTTTTGTTGTTGCTTTTGAAAAATAAACTAAGGGAAAGGGTCATTTATATGAAAGACAGTGACTATATGTTTTCATTTTTAAAACATTATTTCATCCTTGCACTAAAAGCAGACATCTGAATCCGTACATGAACATAATTTCTGAACGAGATGCCTACTTGATTCATACACTAAAGACCGTTTCCGACTGAAGTTGCTAAAAGTGTGGGTTAAGCTATATGTCAGTGTGCACACCTCTGTGTAAACCATTAAATATCTCATCATCTCAGTTCTGTTTCACATAACTCACATTTATAACTTTTCCACATTGCTGCCTGACTGCTTCCAAAACACAAATAATCTTTACTTTGGAGCGTGGCTTGTTTTCCAGCCGGCCGAACAGGCTGCCATTAACAACAAGAGGACAACCTTTCCTACAGAACCCAGGAACGAGGAGGGAGACTGAGGGAGGACGTGGGGGTCTTGCCGGGTCAGCTTAGGATACACGTTTAACTCTTAATGGGATGGCGGCGGCCACATGAAATACAGACCAGCAGTTTTGATGATGTCCAAACAATTTATTCATTTTTATATATGTATGTATGTATACAGACATTTATATACTGTACTGTACAATAGTGTAAAATTTACTGCATGATGTGATGGACATTCATTTTTCCCGGAGGAAAAAAGAGAAAGGGTGGGGAACAGCATGCATGCAGACAAACACACAAACATACATTAAAAAAAATACATTTAACAAAACAAAATGGCTAGGAGGGAAGATTTTTAGATTAAAAGTGTTCCAGAAAGATCGCTTACACTAATCATATTATAATGCCTAGTATTTCCTGAATTACGGCACCCACCCAGGGTCACAAACTAAACTCCTCACAGTGATTTGATCAAATCAACGGAAACAAAAGGCCCACCAAAATGTGAAATGCCTCCTGTTTTGAATTAGGTCGCCCGATGTATCACTGAAGACCAGTTCGTTTGCGTGAGGCCCACTGCAGTCTTTATAATTTTGCTCCCTGGACCCTCGATGCATAATATACAGACCCTGGGATTGGCTGCGTTCTCCCAGAGCTCTGATAATGACTGCACCCACCTGCCACCATGCTGTCCTCAAGCTTATATCAAACATTTAGCAGGTGCTGCTTCCTCCACCCATGGTAGCGTGAGCCTCAGATTAACTCTGGCACCAGTGGACAAGGCAGAAAAAACAAGAATAAGAAAAAATGGACAGTAGCGCACGAATGATGTAGCTGCCGCCTTTGGCCTCCGCAGGATATTCATCACTTGATTGGTATCAATAGCCACACATGCAATAATAAGAATGCAGAATATGGGAAAATTCTGACACTCGCAAAGGCACTATCCAAGGAACGGATTCCAAGAACCTGTCCTTCCACCGTCAGGGAGGGCTGTTATAAGAGATGACATCAATCAAAGGTGCTCCTCAGAGCCTCGTAATGTGGGACTTCCAAATCAGAGGCCAAAGGATGCACCAGGTCTGTAGGCCACCCTTTATGTGAACTGTTCCCGTTCCAGGAAAAGAGACACATCCGAGGAGGAATTCTGTCCGCAGCCAGAAGCCTTCCAAACTTAAGCAGGCAAAACTCTCAGCTTCCCTCTGCAGTGAAACGCCATAAAAAAGGATATTTTCACTTCGGCCGCAGCCCAGCTCTCTGCCTCAGCTGTATAATTCAATGTAACAAACGGCCATTAAAAAAATTTTATTAACTTGAAAGACAGCAATAAAGAGTCACAAGCTAATATTTATGCTTTGCTGCACCTTTCATTCCAATGACATGTTAACTAGCAAAAATGCTAAACCTCCATTTCCAATTTCCCGATACTGCTTCATAAGAAAAGGGGACAGATGGATTCTTGTGGGCTCAAAAGAGAAACTGATTGAAAGCTTCAGAAAACGGAAACATCTCCACGCTTAGTTGTGATTTAACCCCTACAGGTCTAAAGATGCCGAGGTAAAGAAAAACAACAGGCTTTTTCCATTCAACAAACTGAACTCTAAGCATTTTCTACAATGAGCAACCTACACATAACCCCCAGGGGCACAGCAAGAGAACTTTACCATGTCCAACTGAAGGGAGAAGTCAGGTAGCTGCCTGGGATTAGTGTACGTACACACTTTGGGACATGTGAAGGGGCAATAGGTAGCATAGTGGTTAAAAATATTAGCTCACAACACAACCCCTCTCCTTCTGTGGTAATCTCGATCAAGGTACTTAAGATGAATAAGAACATCCTGCTGCATAAATCTGTTGTGACACTGCATAATACATAAAGCTAACATTGTAAGTTACCTTGGGGGGAAAAAAGCATTAGCTAAAATAAATGCAAATGTGCACTTACACGTTGTGCTACGCAGTCGTGAAGATGCTCCCTAGCTGTGTACCAACTTTTACTTCAACGTGTGTCACTAAGAACCCAGAACATGCATATTGTGGCTCTACATATGAAGGGCAGCTGAAAGCAAAATTTAAAAACTCTGTTTATAATGCTGGCAACAGACCCTTGATCTAATCTTCTACAGGGTCACTAGGCTGCCACTCAGCAAAGATTTGAAATTTTACAAGCACTATGATTAGGAATGGAAAGAGAAAACAGCGTAGGTTATGTGATCAAGAAAAGAGGCGGTGTGCTGTTTCTCACTGCCACCCTGGTGAACACCCAATGGACTGTCCAGGATCACTTCTGCAGAGACATCTCAGTGTAGGAACCTGGACCAGTTGGCCCAACTACTGATTATGTAGAAATTGGCTGCACCTTGTTGTGTATATCATCTAGTTTGGGATTGTGTTTCATCTGGACTGTTTTGTGGCTCTAATGAGCATAACCTGTAACGTGCGGGCTTGAATTGGTAACGCAAACTAAGAAAAATATCCAATAGTCTGTTTTCTATCAGTTTAAGTTTTGGATGTAATACGCTGAACAAAAGTACCAGCACATTCACTTGTTTCCTATTCCCTGCTCTGTGGCTGTCGCTGCCTATTACCTAAAAAATAAAACATCTTGATGAAGTTCCCAGATTTCTTCATACCAAAATTTGGCAAACCATTTCTACCAATTAAAATACAAATTACATCACTGTTTGTATAACTTCCATGCACACCACCTTCATATATATACTGAAGGTTGAATTTTTAGGAAACAACTGTTTCTCCCAGGAAAGGAAGGGATGCTCAACACAAAGATACAAATTGCTACACAAACTGAGTTAAGACATAGCAGGAAAAAATCCAATTTTTAAAATTAAACTTTTATTTATAATGTATTATTTGACTTAATATTTGAATAACAGTTATGAGTGGGGGGGAGTGACTTAAAATGTGAGATGCCAGTGCGAATGGAAGCAGTTTGTCCTTAAAAACATGGTGGAAGCTGTGAAGAAGGGCTTCATTCTTTGTGTGAGAAAAGATGAGTGCTTTCTGTGTACGGTGACGGAGGTGAGCAGGTCGAGGGGGGTTAATGAACATTCGACCGCAACACAGAATTATCACATGTCTCCATAATTGTAACCGGTACTATAACACATCTCAGGTAGCGTGTTCTTCCTGTTCAAACCTCTGCACACTCACGTTCATTAATGCTTTGTGAATTCCCGTGTCACACATGGTAGTCATTTCGAGGACCGTTTACAATTCTGACACTCTGATTTATTGACACTGCACTGCCCATCGTGGTTTGGATCTTTTCCGCAGGAAACAGTTTCCGCACCCCGGACAGCAGAAATAAAAGACTAATAGTGATGCTCATTTCTTCCTTTGTGTTTTGATGAGTACTGGGTTTTGCTGATTCCTTCAGCTAAAAGCATCAAATTGGCCACTACAAAGACAGCAAAACCTTTGAAACAATGTTACGTGTCACCAGACATGTAATTTTTTACTAAACATGAATCTTCACAATATTATGTGATGGAAAAAAATTTATATTTGTCATAAATGGAAAGTCCCCTTTTACTCCCTTTCAGTCAGCAGTCAGAAGTATCTATACCTCAGCAACTACAACCACCAACAGTGCTGTTCACACACAGCATCATAATGGAGAGTGTAAGAAATCAGAAATACTGCCTGGTCAACATCTATAGGTAGGACAAGCATTGATATAAGTTTGGAGTCAACCAGAGTTAAAGCTGTGCTTGAGGGAACTCAAAACAGTCTTCCACAAGGAATGACTCCAGATGACACCCATTGAACGGAGGTTCCGATCACTGTGGGAGGGCCTCTCCAAGCCGTTCCACACATTCTCTTTGGGGGTTGAGGTCTGGTGACTGGGAGGGCCATGGACGATGGCTCAGACTTTGTCTTTGTGCTCTTCAAGCCACCCATGAAACTAGGCGCAGCCAAAATGATTTTGGTTTACTCGACAGAAATGCTTTTGTTTATTATGGTTTCACACTTGTAGCAAAGAGCTGCGTATCCTCACGTCCAGCTAGCGTTGTGTGAAATACCTGATCCAGCAGTGTCTTGCTTAATGACTGCTCTCAGCTGGGTGAGAGGGGTGAAACCAGACTCAATTAAGGGGTCGAGTTTCCTTGACAACTGCAGCACACGGAAACACTCAGCACACCCCTACCTCCATCCCCCCAAACCAAATTACAAAACAAACTCTTTTCCACTTTCTGATTTTTTTTTTTTTTTTTTTTAAACGCACGATTGAGGTTATGCGTTTTTGCTCAACAGTACATCAGCAGCACTGCATCTGGGATTCAAACCCCTGGGCCTCAGGGGAAGGGGAAGCATCCGCAACTCTGATTATCATTTCCCATGACTTCCCAACAGGAATGCGCTTGCTGCGCCGCCCTGCATCTACAACAACTTGACCATGGCTTGTTTAATCTGACCCATGAGTGTTTATAAGGCATCGGTGAAAGAGAGAAGAATGAAAGGCCAAAACAAAGAATACACATGGACACAAAAGCAAAAACAAGTCCACTCCACAGGAATGGAAACAAACAAATGCTGGGCAAAGGAGCTGAACCGTGGGGCTCCGGCTTTCGCCCACGTGCACAATCCCCTTAACAGGAAGACCCCCTGACATCTGGACAAAAGCAGGTGGGGAGCCACCTTTGTCATATTCCCCATGGATACGCTGCCTCTGCGAACATGAAAAGGAAATTAAAACCCACCCTTGCTGTATGGCTGAGCAATGAAAACCATTGTCTTTGAAGAAAAAAGTGGCCAGTTTCCCAAACCGACATAACACTACAGCCCAGTTCAATCAAACATCCGCACAAGAATAGACTGGATTTTCAGCTTGCGTGACCACCTTTCTAGAATGGACCACAAATGTGTCTTCCTACCTGTATACAATCTTCTAAACCAAGGTACACCAGAGCTTGGCATGCAAGTCCACCACTAACTATATTTATGTATTGTATAATCTACAAAAGTCAATTGACAAAAATAAAACTACACCTCCGTTCCTGCTGTCAAAGCACGGACATTAATCTCCACAGACAGAATTTGACTAAACATTGCTCTCCAAAGACAAACAGAATATTGTTTGTAAAATTCCAGGATGGACACATTTAAGACGAAGCAGTTACATTCTGAAATACCTAAGTGTAGCACTGCAATTTTTAGCAGTCTTGCAGGTTTAAATGGCGTTTTATTAGGTTAACGGTGTCATGATTCTACAAAGGCTTTGTTACTCAATGTTAGACAATGATGTTGAAGGATGCTGCCATTAATGTGGGAAACCAGCATTTGGTTCTCGCCACAGCTGTCCCCAGCAGGGGTGGGAAAATATGTTTGCGGTAGCTCAGGGTGGTCAAATACATGACTCTTCTTTTTAAACTCTTTACACAAAGTTCAGAATGAATCTCTACAAACTCAAAAAAGTAATCATGAGCCCATGTCAAAGCAGCAGAGCAATTGGAAACAGCACAAGTCCACAGGCCATGCTGCTGAATGGCATGTCAAAATTCCTCTCTAATCTTCCTTTTTACAGTGAGTTACTATTTTTTTCTCTTTCTCTCTTTACTGGCAGCTTTATCAGCAAAAAAAAAAAAAAAAAAAAAGAAAGAAAAAGTTTTCATAAAAATTGGCCAAAGCAATCACTGTCTCTTTTCATTTTACTTAAACGCTCAGGAAGTTCCATGCAATTCTGCTCAAAATAAATAAATAAGGAACTTTCAGAAAGGCACCGAAGGAGAAGGATTCCCCTTGACAGATCCCATTACAGAGTTTGATTTCTAAAGTTTGGACCCTTAGATGAAAGTGCCCTTTGCAGCACTGAAGGTAAGTGTCATGTATCAGGTGCATTAGGGCCAATTACACATTAACCCACAATGCACCGGTGAACCCCGTTTCCTGATAACCCCAAACGATGATTCCATTCGCTATGATGTATTTGCCTACCCCCCCCAGCCTAAATTCTTTGCACATGTATAGACAATTATGCCTAATTTCATCCAAAATTGCTTCCTGTAATGAAGAGTGGACATCGTTAGCAACTGTTCTCCATTTCCCATTCAGAAAAATCTTAAGTATCATTTCCAACCCAAGAGAAGTTTTAAAAATATTTCTATTAGGCTCTAGCAGATAAAATCATTAGACCCGCTTAGGTATTTATGACTTCAAAGGGGAAAAATAAGAATGCTGCCAGTCTTCTATGTTTATGCTAAATAAATCTTAACAATCCTTTAAAAAGTTGATTCCATGTAGAGATATACACAGTAGGCTACACACCACAGCATAATAGTATAAGACCACACAGTAAAAAAAAAAAAAAAAATCACAGAACCAATAACTGATGACACTGTAACCTTTAAAAATAAATTGTTGACTGTATACCAAACTGAGAAAAGCAGAAATACAAGCTAAAATGGGCTAAAAAAGGCTGAAACAGGCTATGTTGCAATGGAACAGGCGTGAGGCACTGACCTCCGTCTGAAGAATGGCAGCACGTTGTTCTTTGGCAGTGAGTGACTCCTTCAGCACCTCAATGTGCTGCTTACAGTCTGAGTTCTGGTTATTCAGTGTCTCAAGCTTCGTTTGTAATGCCAGCAGTTCAGATTCCTTCTTTGACAACTCCTGCTTCAGCTGATCAATCTAAAAAAGAAACAGAAAATGTTTAAAAAAAAACATCAGTAGACATACAGCAGATCCTTTAGAACCACTTACTTGAAGTCTTAGATATTATATACATTTTTTCAGTTACCAAGGCCAGGAATTTGTATTTTGTGCTCTGCCCTAAGAATAGGCAATACCAGTTCCTTAGGATCCTAACATTTGTTAAAATTATCATTGTCAGCACAAAGACATAACAAATCAACTGCACCCCATTTTATAAGGTACCAAATTAAACATCCAGAGGACAAAAGTACAAGCCAGTCAGGAGTGTCTCAGCAAACCAAACACATATAGCACAACAAACGTGAATCGGTCTGATCAGGGAGACCATCATCATGACACATCACAAGCACTTTCCGTGAGGTGATACAATGACAGAAGTGAGGAGAAAAGGTATCGTGGACAAAGATTCCACATTCAAATATCTGGCAGATTCTTGAAGTTTTCTGAACTATATAATTGAAAAAGAACCTTAAAATTAACACTTAAAATTCAGCAAGGAAATCAAATTAGCTTCTTGTATGCACACCAAATTGTAATCTCCAAACTTCTGCCAAAAATTTGAAAAACCCAGATTCCGAAGGTTTGTTAATTATAGTTTACGCACAACATCATGACATTAAAATCCACGATTAGAAAGGCCAACTGCATTAAAAAAGGGTACTTCTGTATGATCTGATATCCAAGAGGGCTGAGGAACATGGAATGTGGGGTCATAAGACCTCACAGTAGTCCTCGAAGTCCCTAGAGAAAACTGGGGTGTAAATTTATCCTAGAAAAACAAGAACAAAAACAAGACACAAGTCCAGCTAATTGCTAAATAATAGTCCAGCACCAAAATGTAAGTTGAAGCATATTCCTTTCAGCCAGCAGGGCAAAAATAGAAAAAAAAAAAGAAAAAGGTAGAGGTATGTTTTTATATACTTTTTTGGATGAACTGTGACTAATGTAGCCTTAAACAGCTTAAATGTTTGCTCATATAAAGAAATGATATGAATTATTTGATAGCTCTGTCCTATGAATCTATATGCACAAAAAAAATTAAATATTAGAGGGTTAGTATAATTGTTAAAACAATTTAAATCAGTTTTGTACGGTATATCTCTCAGCATTTCTGGAATACAGAAAGCAGCATCTTAAACTGTCTTCTTCTAAATTGTTTTAATACAACCTGAGCAATAAAGTAATTGGCAGTATATTACATGTATATCCACATTTAGCTAAAAATGCTTTGTGAGTGTTGACTAAACAAAAACATGAGGGAAAAAAAACATGCACATTGCATAATGCTTCTCAGAAACACTCTCTCAGTATCAATAATGAATCCATCAAAGCAGGCCTGCATGTATTCCCCATTAAATTATACATCAGTTCCAGTTAGGACTCAGGAAAACATTGCATGAAAGGGTTCCCTGTTTTCCCATCGCCTAACATCATTATGTCCAGAATAAGTAGAGGCTCTTTTCTTACACATGGTACAAATAAGTGTTCACTGAAAAAAGGTCAGGACTCGGTACGATGCCCGATGAGGGATTATAGTACCCTGAGCTGTTTCTCATCAAAAGGCCATTGTAGAAGAAACTGTAACCTTGAGTATGTTATCAGGAAAGCCCCCTCCCTTAAAATTTCTGATTTATCAAACTTCACAATCGGTGGTCCTCGGTGCCGAAAGGCCTGCTCCGAAGAAAATATCACGGATGATGGAATTATAAATACAGTTTAAAAGGATATCGGAAAAAATGGAGGAAGTACCATGTACTCCAGCTCATCTTACGAAGTCTGTCAAACTGTGCACAAATGAGCTGACAAAAACTTTTATAGTATGCAAATACCACCTTTCACAACGACACAGCATGTACACTCCAGCAGTCGCTGTGCTTGTTAATAAATCAGCATCTCTACACACTTTCCTTCTGTTGACATCGAAATAGCAGCCTACTGAGCGATGAAGGTCATCCAGAACCGAGGAGGATATGCACTGCACCAACCAACAACCACCTTTAACAGTCACCCCTTTTCTGGAGGTCTGCATGCAAGTGGGCATAACAGTTCTACATTTATTTTCTCTTTCTCCCCCGAGGGATCATGGGTTGTGGATGACAAATGAAGCAAACACAACATGTACAGATGGTATTTCTTGCTGACTGTGACTTTGTGACTGTGACCATACTGACATTCCTTCCGAGTACAGACACAAAGACACAAAAAGAGTACCTTATTTTTCATGAACTTGGAATGGCTCTTGTAGACTTCCATCTGTTTCATCTCTTCCTCCCTGTCCTCCGTATTGAGCAATCCGTTTGTCTTCAGCATCTGAATCTCATCCTCAAGGTCCCTTATATTCCTCTCTAGAGATGCAATTTTGGTATCCTGCGCAAGGATGTGCACATTAATCAACAAAGCAAAGTGTTTTATCAATTTAAAAAAAAAAAAAACCAAAAATAAATAAGTAAATTAAATACAAAAAAAAACAAACAAAATTCATGCAGACTCCAAACAAAACAAAAGAAAAAACAAAACCCGAATTTAGCTGACCCACAATTAGACTTTACAAAATGAAATGCTGCAGGAATCGAGCAGGACTGTGCGGAAGCTGCAGCACTTCGTTTAAGAATAAAAACCTGCTCTTTCACCTCTTCTCCATTAATACCCGTGAGAAAATACTTATTTTAATTACCATCTGGATGTGCTGAGCCTTGAGCGCCCGATGCAGAGGAAATACTGCAGCTTGATAAGCGACAGTCAATAAGCTGTGCTTTAGCGCACACCCTGAAAGTACAAAATGCATCCGGATGGCAAACTCAGCGTGTCTCTGCTCACCGCTTTTTGAATAAATAATACAATGTCTTTCAGATTAAACATGCTTCATCTCCCGCTCCTGCGGAGCCGAAAGCTAAAAGCCCTCCACGGTGTTTCTGAAGGCCCGCCTAAAGCAAAGCAGCCTGCAGGTTTTAAAACAGTCCCTATGAGTCTGATCTTCTCCTTCCTGAGCATTTACATCTTTACAAGTCTAAGTCCTAATAAAAACATTGTTTTTAGCATTTATTTGAAACTCGTGTATGAAAGTGAACAATAAACTGTGTTACACATTATTTAGTTTGGAAATCTTTGAAGGTTCCTGCTGTAATTCTCCATTACAGTTTAGCATGTAGGCTGCATATAAACTGAGACAAAGGAGGAAAGCAGACAACAGGGTGTAATTTCAGGCCAACCTC
The DNA here is from genome assembly GCA_900497675.1 of Arapaima gigas. NCBI lineage: Eukaryota > Metazoa > Chordata > Actinopteri > Osteoglossiformes > Osteoglossidae > Arapaima > Arapaima gigas. The sequence goes on along the minus strand of UFQX01000299.1, from coordinate 89,576 downwards.
CACAATGAACATCACTCTGCACGCCAGCTCTCCCTAAATTGCATCTCTAAGTTTTGTGTTTCTTTTGCGGTTACAGCAGTTAACTTGCCGTGCCCAAAAACCACGGGGCATGTATACAATGACCCTTTCACTACCAGCACCTGAAGCACAGGTTCCAACTAGCAAAAACATTTCTCTGACCCTTCCAATGATGACAGTGGTGACGTGTTTGTATTTCTTGGTGGCCAAGGGTGGGGGACTGCAGGAGAATGCTAATGATCGTATTGAAGAGAAAAAACTGAACCTGGGGACCGATTGAGCAAGACATCTCCCTGGTTCGGCGACCCCATCGCAATGCCAGCCCCCTGCTGTCACAATAAACAGAGCCATTGTTTTCTCGGCCGGGCTCCTGACACTGCATTATTCATTGTGGCCCTGTGGCTATTCTTACTGAATAAAGGAAAACCAAGACACCTGAGCGCAGGCGTGTGCCTTTCAAGCAGACTGAGCGGGGAGGTGTCACTGCAAAGCAGCTGTTTTCTGCAATCTCAAGTCACTTGTGCCCTGGAGCCTTAAATGGCCCTGGGAAAAAAATACCTGCAAAAACTGAGAAAACCCTCTTTTATACCTACATTTAAAACAGTAACCCTGTCAGAACAAGTCTCTCATAAGCATATCCCTGCCAAAAGGAAAAGTTCGATGCTTGATTTCTTACGACCATCATTTGTACAGTTCAGGTCAAAAAAAAAGTCACTTATAACCTTGGGAACTGTTACTTCACTGCATACATTGTCCTGTTTTGTGAGAAGTCTAGGTCATTGTACAATGCTTCTCTTTAATGAAATATTCAGTTGAAACAGTCCTGAAGTAATTCAAACGGTTCCAGAGTACTGCAAACTTAAGCAGACTGCATAAAGAGAAATAGATTAGTCATCACAACAGAAAAACAAGCAGCAAGCATGCAAATCATCATCATCAAAAGTCAAAAAACCTAAATAACAATAATTACTTACCCACAATGGTTTGCAAACTAATTGACAAGTGTAAGGGACAACAGCAGCCAATGAAATCAAACCACACGCAAGAAAGCAATGGAAATGTAGTTTAGAAATATATATTTCTCAAAATCACCCAGCACACAAAGTAGAATATTCAGTCAAAAAAGGATCACATTGGAGAGCTGAGTGGCTTCTAGTGGATCTCATGAATTACAAATCAGGAGTATTTTTTTTTATCGTTTTGGCTTCGGAAAATGCAGGCCAAACCTTTGTGGATTGGATGAGGGTGACAGTGTGTGCATTTCAAATGAGAAACAACTGGGGGTGTTTTCAGGTTTCAGTCAAAGAAGACCAAAACCAAGAGGGCGCGTGTGTCATCAGGCCGACCCACTGACACCGTGTGTTATGTGCGCAACACAAAAGGAGCATGGGGAAGGGAAGAATATATGTCTATATTCTTTTATTATTAGGCAATCACAGAAAGTTGCAGGACTGAGTTAGTAATCGCTGGGGCATCATAAATACCATATGGGAAAATATGTATTGAAAACGTGGGTGAAGTGGGGGGGGGGGGGGGGAAAATGGGGT